>CM077298.1:32940210-32942710 GCA_039654925.1 Anguilla pacifica | reverse complement strand
GTGTCATAAAGCGTTTTGAGTTTCATTGAGAGAGAAAGAGAGAGAGTGCTTTTTTTTGTGGTGGGCTTGTGTTTTCAGATGGTTTTCATTATTTTAGAAGCAGTGTTTTTTTTTATAGGGAGAGCAGAGAGTCCTCCCTCCTTTGATCTTTCATTTCCCTTTATTCAGACAAGGGAAAGCAGAAAGGGTAACAGATAGAGAAGGAGTCGCAGCTCAGAAAGTGCTGTGGCAGGGTTTGAACCCGCAGCCACGCAGGGGGGATTCCGTGTAGGGCGTGAGACTTGGGGGGGGTTTGTGTGATTGGATGTCCTGCGAGTGCTCTGGAGCATGCTGTGTCTGCGCAGACCCGACTGCGGACGAGCTGCGCAGACTGATGATGCTGCACGGAGGCCAGTTCCACGTCTACTACTCGCGCTCGAAGACCACCCACATCATCGCCACCAACCTGCCCAACTGCAAGATACAGGAGCTGAGGACCGAGAAGGTGGTGCGGCCAGAGTGGATCACTGACAGGTGTGTGAGTCTGAGTGTGTGTGTGAGAGTCTGAGTGTGTGTGTGTGTGTGTGTTGCAGTATAAAGATGTGTGTGACTCTGGTCTGTGTTACAGTATTAAAGGTGTGTGTGACTCTGGTCTGTACTGCAGCATTAAAGGTGTGTGTGACTCTGGTCTGTGTTGCAGTATTAAGGTGTGTGACTCTGGTCTGTACTGCAGTATTAAAGGTGTGTGTGACTCTGGTCAGTGCTGCAGTATAAGGGTGTGTGTGACTCTGGTCTGTGTTGCAGTATTAAAGGTGTGTGTGACTCTGGTCAGTGCTGCACTATAAGGGTGTGTGTGACTCTGGTCTGTGTTGCAGTATTAAAGGTGTGTGTGACTCTGGTCTGTACTGCAGTATTAAAGGTGTGTGTGACTCTGGTCAGTGCTGCAGTATTAAAGATGTGTGTGACTCTGGTCAGTACTGCAGTATTAAAGGTGTGTGTGACTCTGGTCAGTGCTGCAGTATTAAAGGTGTGTGTGACTCTGGTCAGTGCTGCAGTATTAAAGATGTGTGTGACTCTGGTCAGTACTGCAGTATTAAAGGTGTGTGTGACTCTGGTCAGTGCTGCACTATAAGGGTGTGTGTGACTCTGGTCTGTGTTGCAGTATTAAAGGTGTGTGTGACTCTGGTCTGTACTGCAGTATTAAAGGTGTGTGTGACTCTGGTCAGTGCTGCAGTATTAAAGATGTGTGTGACTCTGGTCAGTACTGCAGTATTAAAGGTGTGTGTGACTCTGGTCAGTGCTGCAGTATTAAAGGTGTGTGTGACTCTGGTCAGTGCTGCAGTATTAAAGGTGTGTGTGACTCTGGTCAGTGCTGCAGTATTAAAGGTGTGTGTGACTCTGGTCAGTGCTGCAGTATAATGGTGTGTGACTCTGGTCTGTTGCAGTATTAAGGCGGGGCGGCTCCTGTCCTGCCTGCAGTACCAGCTCTACAGGCCCAGAGCACTCTGCTTCCCTGGCACATGGGCCCCCCCGGGGCAGGAGTCTGCAGGACCCAGCCACACCCCCAACCACGCCTGCCACGCCCGCCGAGAGCTGGACCACACCCACCAGGAGGGGAGCTTCCGGCTGTGAGTGCGGGGGTTTTGGGCTGCAGTGTTCAGTGGGCTTGGATAGGCCAGACACATTGGGTTAGGGTTGGGCTTTGGTGTTAGTTGGGTTAGGGCGAGGGTTTTTGTGTTGGTTGCGGTAGGGTTAGGTTTTGGTGTTGGTTGGGTTAGGGTTAGGGTTTGGGTTTTGGTGTTGGGTTAGGGTTAGGGTTAGGGTTATGCTTTTGGTGTTGGGTTAGGGTTATGGTTTTGGTGTTGGTTGGGTTAGGGTTGGGTTTGGGTTTGGGTGTTGGTTATGATGGCTGGGGTTATTGTGAGGTTCTGTCCCACAGGAACGGGTCCATGAGGAACTGTGTGGACCGAACAGGGGGCCCGAAAATGAACGGGGTACACGAGGGGGCCAGCGATTACCCTGAGGGGCCCCTCACCAACGGCCACGCCCATCCCGCCAACGGTGCCTTAAAGCCCCTGGATTTGGCCCTTCATCCTGGACGGGACGCCCTGGGGAAGCCACTGCCCCCGACCTCGGACTGCCCCCAGACCCCTCCCGCACAGGACGGGAGACCCATGATGCAGCCACGCCCCCTCCAGAGCCCGCCTGCCCCAAACCCCGCCTCCCACCACAAACCCTGCTCCAGTTCATCCGCCAACCCGGCACCTGCCCTTCTGCCCTCAGCCAATCAGAAGGCGGCCGCCATCACCAAGCCCTGCCCACAGACCCCTCCTCCCCAGTCGCCCAGCTCCGAGAAGCCCCTCCCCCTGTGCGGCAGAGTTCGGTTGAACGGGACCCACTACGCCTCTCCCGCCACGCCCACAGCAGGCCCCGCCCCTCCAGACTCCCCGGGGAAGCATGTGGCCCCTCCCACCCCAGCGAGCGCCATATCGGAGTACTACTCCCATTCCCGCCTCCACCA
>CM077298.1:32912710-32932710 GCA_039654925.1 Anguilla pacifica | reverse complement strand
AATGGCGACTCGCAAAGCCAAACCTAACGGACAGTACTACCTGAAGCCGGAGGAAGTGGACGACTTCATTAGAGAGAAGCCCGTCACCAGCCTGCCAGGTGAGACCGGTGCCCTCTGCTGGCCGCAGACGAGAACTGACGCCCTGATAGAGAGGAGAGGGTCACAGCAGGTCATTGCCTATGCAGTGGTTCTAGCTGGGGGTTTGGAGACCCCTACTGTTGCTCGAAGGAATTGAAAGGAGAGCCTCTGGAAAACGAGACAATACTGTGTTGTGTGCTAATACCAATTTTAATTGACCAGTCTTTTATCAGGCCAGGCAGAAGATTTAAATAAGGACTTATTTGCTTTTGATATAACAGATATAAAATATACTAATTAATTAAAATAAACTTAGCAATTCAAGGTGGACTGGGGACAGTAGTGATAAAGGGGCAGCGTATCAGTGTGGATTAGGGACTGGTGTTTTGGGGTGGTGTATTAATGTGTGTCTTACTGTGTGGGTTAATGTGGTTGTGCTTTGTTTAAATTCAGTAACGTGGTTGTCCTGAAAGCTGAGTAAGTGTGTTGAATGGTTCCAGGCGTGGGACGGTCGATGGGGTGCAAGCTGACCTCTCTGGGGGTGCGGACGTGCGGGGAGCTGCAGCAGATGTCCCTGTCGCGGCTGCAGAAGGAGTTCGGGCCTCGGACGGGCCAGACGCTGTTTCGGTTCTGCCGTGGTCTGGACGACCGGCCCGTGCGGAGCGAGAAGGAGAGGAAGTCCGTTTCCGCGGAGATAAACTACGGAATCCGCTTCACACAGGTCAGCGCCTCGCCCCGCGACGGGGCCCGCGTTTCACCCTGCACCCCAACCTGTACCCCAACCTGTACCCTAACCCCAACCTGTACCCCAACCTGTACCCTAACCCCAACCTGTACCCCAACCTGTACCCTAACCTGTACCCCAACCCTAACCCCAACCTGTACCCCAACCTGTACCCTAACCCCAACCTGTACCCTAACCTGTACCCTAACCCTAACCCCAACCTGTACCCTAACCTGTACCCCAACCCTAACCCCAACCTGTACCCCAACCCTAACCCCAACCTGTACCCCAACCTGTACCCTAACCCTAACCCCAACCCTAACCCCAACCTGTACCCCAACCTGTACCCTAACCCTAACCCCAACCTGTACCCTAACCTGTACCCTAACCCTAACCCCAACCTGTACCCTAACCTGTACCCCAACCCTAACCCCAACCTGTACCCCAACCCTAACCCCAACCTGTACCCCAACCTGTACCCTAACCCTAACCCCAACCCTAACCCCAACCTGTACCCCAACCTGTACCCTAACCCTAACCCCAACCTGTACCCCAACCTGTACCCTAACCCTAACCCCAACCTGTACCCTAACCCTAACCCCAACTCTAACCCCAACCTGTACCCCAACCTGTACCCTAACCCTAACCCCAACTTGTACCCTAACCTGTACCCTAACCCTAACCCCAACCTGTACCCTAACCCTAACCCCAACCTGTACCCCAACCCTAACCCCAACCTGTACCCTAACCCTAACCCTAACCCCAACCTGTACCCCAACCTGTACCCTAACCCTAACCCCAACCCTAACCCCAACCTGTACCCTAACCCTAACCCTAACCCCAACCTGTACCCCAACCTGTACCCTAACCCCAACCTGTACCCCAACCTGTACCCTAACCCTAACCCCAACCCTAACCCCAACCTGTACCCTAACCCTAACCCCAACCTGTACCCCAACCTGTACCCTAACCCTAACCCCAACCTGTACCCCAACCTGTACCCTAACCCTAACCCTAACCTGCACCCTAACCTGTACCCCAACCTGTACCCTAACCCTAACCCCAACCCTAACCCCAACCTGTACCCCAACCTGTGCCCTAACCCTAACCCCAACCCTAACCCCAACCTGTACCCCAACCTGTACCCTAACCCTAACCCCAACCTGCACCCCAACCTGTACCCCAACCTGTACCCTAACCCTAACCCCAACCCTAACCCCAACCTGTACCCTAACCCCAACCCTAACCCCAACCTGTACCCTAACCCTAATCCCAACCTGTACCCCAACCTGTACCCTAACCCTAACCCCAACCTGTACCCCAACCTGTACCCTAACCCCAACCCTAACCCCAACCTGTACCCCAACCTGTACCCTAACCCTAACCCCAACCTGCACCCTAACCTGTACCCCAAACTGTACCCTAACCCTAATCCCAACCTGTACCCCAACCTGTACCCTCACCCTAACCCCAACCTGTACCCTAACCCTAACCCTAACCCTAACCCCAACCTGCACCCTAACCTGTACCCCAACCTGTACCCTCACCCTAACCCCAACCTGTACCCTAACCCTAACCCTAACCCCAACCTGTACCCTAACCCTAACCCCAACTTGTACCCTAACCTGTACCCTAACCCTAACCCCAACCTGTACCCTAACCTGTACCCCAACCTGTACCCTAACCCTAATCCCAACCTGTACCCCAATGTGTACCCTAACCCTAACCCCACTTGTACCCCAACCTGTACCCTAACCCTAATCCCAACCTGTACCCCAACTTGTACCCTAACCCTAATCCCAACATGCACCCCAATGTGTACCCCAACCTGTACCCTAACCCTAATCCCAACATGCACTCCAATGTGTACCCCAACCTGTACCCCAGTGTGTACCCTAACTTTCACCCCATCGTGTACCCTAACCCCAACCTGTACCCCAATGTGTACCACAACCTGTACCCCAGTGTGTACACTAACTTTCACCCCATTGTGTACCCTAACCCCAACCTGTACCCCAGTGTGTACCCTAAACCTAACCCCAACCTGTACCCCAACCTGTACCCTAACCCTAATCCCAACCTGTACCCCAACTTGTACCCTAACTCTAATCCCAACATGCACCCCAATGTGTACCCCAACCTGTACCCTAACCCTAATCCCAACCTGTACCCCAACCTGTACCCTAACCCTAATCCCAACATGCACCCCAATGTGTACCCCAAACTGTACCCCAGTGTGTACCCTAACTTTCACCCCATCGTGTACCCTAACCCCAACCTGTACCCCAACGTGTACCCTAACCATAACCCCAACCTGAACCCCAACCTGTACCCTAACCCTAATCCCAACATGCACCCCAATGTGTACTCCAACCTGTACCCCAGTGTGTACCCTAACTTTCACCCCAACGTGTACCCTAACCCCAACCTGTACCCCAATGTGTACCCTAACCCTAACCCCAACCTGTACCCTAACCCAAACCCCAACCTGAACCCCAACCTGTACCCTAACCCTAACCCCAACCCCAATCTGTACCACAACCTGTACCCTAACCCTAATCCCAACCTACACCCCAATGTGTACCCCAACCTGTACCTTAACCTGCACCCCAACCTGTACCCCAACCTGTACCCTAACCCTAACCCCAACCTGTACCCCAATGTGTACCCTAACCCTAACCCCAACCTGTACCCTAACCTGTACCCTAACCCTAACCCCAATCTGTACCACAACCTGTACCCTAGCCCTAATCCCAACCTTCACCCCAATCTGCACCCCAGCTTGTACCTACTCACAGCTGCACTCCTCTCTGTCTCCGCCCCTCTGTGCAGATTTCGGAGGCGGAGTCTTTCCTGATCAGCCTATCACAGGAGGTCCAGGGGAGGCTGCAGGCCGTAGGCCTCCAAGGTCGTCGGCTCAACCTCAAGATCATGGTGAGAAAACCAGGGGCCCCAGTGGAGTCCGCCAAGTATGGGGGCCACGGGATCTGCGACAACCTGGCCAGGTGAGTGTGGAGCATGGTGTCTCTCTCACACACACACACACACACACACACACACACACTCTCACACACATACATACACACACTCTCACACACACTCACACACATACATACACACACTCTCACACACACACACACACACACACACACTCTCACACACATACATACACACACTCTCTCACACACACACACACACACACACTCTCTCACACACACACACACACACACACACACACACACACACACACACTCTCTCTCACACACACACTCTCACACACACACGCGTACAGTTCCCAGGTGTGACGGTAGGGTGTCTGTGCTGAAGGCTCTCCTCTGGTCCTGGTTGCCAGGTCGGTGACCCTGGAGCAGCCCACAGACAGCGTCGAGCTCATCGGTGCCGAGGTGCTGAAGCTCTTCCACTCCATGAAGCTGAACGCCGCGGACGTCAGGGGGGTGGGCCTGCAGGTGCATCAGCTGGTGGCGTCCCGCCCCGCCCCGCCGGACCAGCCCCGCCCCCGCTCCATCAGGGACCTGCTGCTGGCCCAGCGCTCCGCCCACTCCGCTGCCATGGCCCCGCCCACCACGCCAGGTCAGAGGTCACACCTGAGAGCAGTGATGGAAGGGGAGAGAAAAAGGGTAGCGAGAGAGAGAGAGGGAGAGATGGAGGGAAGGAGGGGTGTGTGTGTACGTGTGTGTGTACACGTGTGCGTGTGCGTGTGTGTGTGTGTGTGTGTGTTCTCGCAGCAGCTCAGAGGTGTTATGCAGGCGGAATGCTGCTGACTCTAGGCTGTGGTTTCTTGCCTTGCAGAATGAAACATCAGAGAAATCTAAGTCTTAGAAAATCACACTTTCCTGGCTAAAGGATCTCACTGCTCATACGAGCTTCTGTCTAAAACAACCGTAATAATCATCCTCCTGCTTTTCCTCTCTGGACAGAGAGAGTACCGCCCGTGGCTCCGCCTCCCGGTGGATCCTCCAATCAAAGCAGGTGCACCCCCGCCAGAGCTCCGCCCCCAACCTCCACCTGCTCCGCCCTCTCCTCTCCGACGCCGGAGCCCGTGCCGAGCACCAGTAAGGGGGAGCCCCCTCCCCGATATAACGGGGGGCTGCGCACCCCGAGCCGAGCCCAGGCGCGCCTCAACTGCAGCATCGAGGTGCCCTCCCCCTCCCAGGTACTCCCGCAGACCTGCCACTCACACGCGCGCGTCACGCCCCTCCCCTCATGAATATGCATCAGCATGTGGAGCTGCTCAGCCAATGAGAGCCGTGGGTTGCTGCTGTGTCCCCAGGTGGACCGCTCGGTGCTGGAGGCCCTGCCGCCGGAGATACGGGAGCAGGTGGAGTGGTCCTGGAGCCGCGGCCGGGCCCCGACCCCGCCCCCGCCCCTGACCCCGCCCCCGGCCCCGCCCCCTTCGCCCCCCGCCCAGCCCGCGGGCACGCTCATCCTGCAGATCCCGGAGCAGGCCGGTGGGGCGGGCATCGTTCTGGCCCTCCCGGACTTCTCCCAGGTACCCCTGCTCACCTGGCTCAGGAACAGGAAGTGGGCGAACATTTCACTCAAACGCACCGGGCCTGGGGCAGACACTGTTTCAGATACTTCTAACGATAAGAAAGACTCCTGCAGATTACTGCAGGCAGTTCTGAAAGCAGCTGTTCAGTGCAGAGTTCTCTCTGAGAGCGTTTAGCTTTGTGACGCGGTTTCTATTTAAAATGTTCAGGGACCTGCTGGCATGCTCTCCAGTGTTAGTAGCATTCATGGTCACTCATGTACATGAACCCTCGACCCCTCTCCCTCTGTGTCCCCTTCCCTTCCTCTCTCTTCCTCCCTCTCCCTCTGTGTCCCCTTCCCTTCCTCTCTCTTCCTCCCTCTCCCTCTGTGTCCCCTTCCCTTCCTCTCTCTTCCTCCCTCTCCCTCTGTGTCCCCTTCCCTTCCTCTCTCTTCCTCCCTCTCCCTCTCCACCCCCACCTCTCTATCGCCCCCTTTCTCCCTCTCTCTCTCCACCCCCACCTCTCTATCGCCCCCTTCCTCCCTCTCTCTCTCCACCCCCACCTCTCTATCGCCCCCTTCCTCCCTCTCTCTCTCCACCCCCACCTCTCTATCGCCCCCTTTCTCCCTCTCTCTCTCTCTCTCTCTCCACCCCCACCTCTCTATCGCCCCCTTTCTCCCTCTCTCTCTCTCTCTCTCTCCACCCCCACCTCTCTATCGCCCCCTTTCTCTCTCTCTCTCTCCACCCCCACCTCTCTATCGCCCCCTTCCTCCCTCTCTCTCTCCACCCCCACCTCTCTATCGCCCCCTTTCTCCCTCTCTCTCTCTCTCTCTCTCCACCCCCACCTCTCTATCGCCCCCTTTCTCCCTCTCTCTCTCTCTCTCTCTCCACCCCACCTCTCTATCGCCCCCTTCCTCTCTCTTCCTCCCTCTCTCTCTCCACCCCACCTCTCTATCGCCCCCTTCCTCTCTCTTCCTCCCTTTCTCTCTCCACCCCCACCTCTCTATCGCCCCCTTTCTCCCTCTCTCTCTCTCTCTCTCTCCACCCCACCTCTCTATCGCCCCCTTCCTCCTTCTCTCTCTCCACCCCCACCTCTCTATCGCCCCCTTCCTCCCTCTCTCTCTCCACCCCCACCTCTCTATCGCCCCCTTCCTCCTTCTCTCTCTCCACCCCCACCTCTCTATCGCCCCCTTCCTCCTTCTCTCTCTCCACCCCCACCTCTCTATCGCCCCCTTTCTCTCTCTCTCTCTCCACCCCCACCTCTCTATCGCCCCCTTCCTCCCTCTCTCTCTCCACCCCCACCTCTCTATCGCCCCCTTCCTCCCTCTCTCTCTCCACCCCCACCTCTATCGCCCCCTTCCTCTCCCTCTCTCTCTCTCCCTCTCTCTCTCAGGTGGATCCTGAAGTGTTTGCAGCTTTGCCTCCGGAGCTGCAGGAAGAGCTGCGCTCGGCGTACATGCGCAAAGCTAGCGCCCAGCCGCAAAGCACCGTGGGTAAGGCACAAGAGCGTCTTCCCCTCACAACAAGTTTCGGGTTTTAGGGTTTAACTGCTTAAACCCTTAGACTCCACGGGTTTTACTGTGGCTGAAAAACCCCACCCAGCGTAATGTTTTATGCCGCTCTCTAGCGCCCACTGCAGGAATGTTTAATAATGTTTATTGCTGAAGATGAGCATGGAAGCACATCTCTGTCATAAGTACAGTACAGTGCATATATATTTGCTGATGACAAAGATCACAACAGTACCAAAGATTTGTAAAGCAGATGCGGTCCATTCTTCTATATCAAATCTGAAATATGTCATCACTAAAATCTGGAAACATAAACCTATGTTCAGAAAATGGAAAATATCTCACAGGCCCATGTCACCCCAGGTCTGTGCACCCCTAATTCAGGGCAGATCCCCGCCCCCCCCCATACCTCGCCCCATACCCTGCCCCGTACCCTGCCCGGTACCCCGTCCTGTACCCCGTCCCGTCCCCTGTCCCGTACCCCGTCCCTAACCGGGCCTCTCTCTCTCCCCAGGTCTGTGAACCCCTAATTCAGAGCAGATCCCCGCCCCCCCATACCTCGCCCCGTACCCCATCCCGTACCCCGTCCCTAACCGGGCCTCTCTCTCTCTCTCTCCCTCAGCACCCAAAAACGCTCTGCTCCAGCTCCGGGCCCCGGGGCCCGACCAGCTGAAGCGCCGCCACAAGAGGAAGAACCTGAGCCCTGCCAAAAAGGGCCCCAGCCCCATGAAGGCCCGTCTCCCTGGGAAAAGCCCTGCCAAAAGCAGCCCTGCCAAAAACAGCCCCGCCAAACTGCACCCGCTCGTGCTCAAGTGTGACGCTGACGCTCTGAAGGTGCCCTTTCATTCGTTTCCTGTTTGTTTTTTTTGTGAGGGGGGGGGGGGGCTTGTTAAATGTATTATTATCTAACTACCAGGGATTTAGGCTTGTGAAGAGGTGCGGTTGGATTTTGTAAGATCAGAAATGATTCAGGGGCATTGTCCGTTAGGCTTGTCACGGTGTCACTCTTCTGAGCAGAACTGCAGAGGCTGCACTGCCAGATGCAAACCATTAGTTAGCTGCAAAAGCAGGATGGCCAGGTTAGTTTGTTATGAAGTGCATAAGAGTGCAAATCCACTTTCGCTGATTTTTTACTTCTATTTAAAAATTCTAAAATACCAGTTTTGACGATGTGGAGATAACTACACCTGTGTAGGCTCGGGCACCGTATGCCACAGGTAAAACTGAAAAACCGTGACAGCCTTATCGTCCACGCTTCCAGTGTTGATGTTGAGCACCTCTGTCTGACCTCTGACCCCTGACCCCCGCAGCGTGAGAATGGGCCCTCCACTTCCTCTTCGAAGCCTGACGTCCCGCAACACTCGTCCAAACTCGCACCCGCCCCCCGACCGGCCCTGGCTGGTGCCTCCGAACTCACAGACATCCGCACCCTTCTGAGGGAGTGGGTCACTACCATCACAGGTACAGTGGGGGGGGGGGGGGGGGTCACTACCATCACAGGTACAGTGGGGGGGGGGGGGGTGTGTCACTACCATCACAGGTACAGTGGGGGGGAGTGGGTCACTACCATCTCATTTACAGTGTGGGCTCTCCAGTTCTGATGATGCTAACAGCTCTGTGGCGCTAGCAGTTCTCATTCTGCAATGGTGCGAACACTGTGGCGCTAACAGTTCTCCCTCTGCAATGTTGCTAACACTCTGTTGTGCTAACAGTTCTCCCTCTGCAATGTTGCTAACACTCTGTGGCGCTAACAGTTCTCCTACTGTAATGGGGCTAACAGTCTGTGGTGCTAATAGCCCTCTCCTCTGCAGAGCCGATGGAGGAGGACATCCTGCAGGTGGTGAAGTACTGCACCGCGCTGGTGGAGGATCGCGACCTGGAGAAACTCGACCTCGTCATCAAGTACATGAAGAGGTAAACGCCTCGCGCCCCAGAATCTGTCGCTGTCGGCGTCCTGACCCGTCTGTGGTTGCTGAATCTTTGCACTGCCCCGCAGGCTGATGCAGCAGTCGGTGGAGTCGGTGTGGAGCATGGCCTTCGACTTCATCCTGGACAACGTGCAGGTGGTGCTGCAGCAAACCTACGGGAGCACCTTGAAGATCACATAGAGGCCACGCCTCTCTCCCCACCTATCAGGCCACACCTCTCTCCCCCTCCCCCTCTATCAGGCCACGCCTCTCCCTCTCCCCACCTATCAGGCCACGCCTCTCCCTCTCCCCACCTATCAGGCCACACCTCTCTCCCCCTCCCCCTCTATCAGGCCACGCCTCTCCCTCTCCCCACCTATCAGGCCACGCCTCTCCCTCTCCCCACCTATCAGGCCACACCTCTCTCCCCCTCCCCCTCTATCAGGCCACGCCTCTCTCCCTCTCCCCACCTATCAGGCCACACCTCTCTCCCTCTCCCCACCCATCAGGCCACACCTCTCTCCCTCTCCCCACCTATCAGGCCACGCCTCTCCCTCTCCCCACCTATCAGGCCACACTTCTCTCCCCCTCCCCCTCTGTCAGGCCACGCCTCTCTCCCTCTCCCCACCCATCAGGCCACACCTCTCTCCGTGTTTCTGTCAGTCTCTATCTGAAGGACCCAGAACTACTGGTGCGGGACGTTGATCCTAAAGAAGCTTCTGGACTGAAATACAGCCCCTCCCTCATGCCCTACGGCACGGTTCTGCCACTGTCCCACCCCCACGCCACCCCCCCCGAAATGAAAAGCTACAGGAAGCAGGTGACTGAGACTTAGTCAGGAGAGAGAAGTGGAGACCTGTTCCTCTCCCTCTCTCTCTGCAATATCTGCTAAAGCATCTGAAAAAGTAGCCTGGTAGTTAAAAAAATTAAAATAAAAAAAAACTTTCATGAAAAATTTTTATTACAAAAAAAACGTACAAAAAACTTTTTACTTTTGCAAAACAAAGTGCCAAAATTTGTCAGTATTGCATGTAAATAACAGTTCAAATCTTATAGTTAATATTGTATTTAGAAATGGGTTTGTTTATATGAAGACGTTTTATTGGTTTTTACAGTGCAGTGTTTACAACCTGTAATTAAAGGCTATGTTCGCTGTTAGCTTTCTTTTTTTGGTTCCTTTGTGTGTCCGTCGTGATCGAAAACAAACTGGCCAGGCCCTTCAACCTTTCCAAATTCTTTTGGGAGGTCCCGGGTGAGAACGAACAGGACCGTTCTTTCTTGGCCGCTCAATCAAGCGCCTGGAGACGCGTTTTTTTTTTTGTTTTGTTTTTTCGTTTTCGTTTTAAGATCGCGGCCCGTTTGGAAAGGTGCAGTTTAAAACTGAGACTTCAGACTTCCTCAGAAAGCAGAGCTGAGGAGAATCGAATGTATCCCCTGAAGGCAGGAGAGCGTTTGGCCTTCCTCCACACTTCGCTTTTGTTCGATTATGGCTTTGGTTCGTTTGCCGCTCTACCCAGCTCTCCCTCACGTGCCCGGTGGACTACAAGACTGAAAATCAACGCCTTAAAGGCAGTGCAGATTATTATTTTTATTTTTTTTTGCCATAACCTGTATAAAAGGGAAGGAGCAGGGTGCCGTGTATCAGTACTATCCAGTGCCTGGAGACCCCGCGCTGTGAACAAAAATCATTTGTATGTTTTTTCTAAGAAGGATTATTAATAAACACTGAACTCTGTGAAAAAAAAATAATAAAAAATCAGTGTCGGGAGTATGATTACACATGATTCGCGTCCTTAATTCGGAATGGAAGGAAAAAAAAAAAACACGCCAACTTTTTCTGACTTTGCTGCCACTTTTTATTTTCATTTTATAATTACAATCATTCCTCAGCATCGCCATTCACCTGTACAAACAACAAAAGGCAGAAGACAGGAGTTTCTATAAATAGGCCATATCTTTATTTCTCTTCTCCCATCACAGTTCACACTTGGTGGCGGTAGTCGTGGTGGTGGTGGGGGGTGGGGGGGGGGGTGGGAGAGACAATGTTTCAGTTAAATCTTTTGACAATAAAAGTGTCTCTAGGCACTGATCAGAACAGGAAGTGGGAGGGAATGTGCCCATTTCAAGGATGGTGACCGAGGAGTCAGATTAGAAGGGGGGGGGGGGGGAATATCCGAACCATAAAACTTCATCCCAAAAGAGAAACAGAGACGAGGTAACAGAACTCATACTGTGGCAGGTGTGAGCTCCCCCCCTCCCTGGACACTAAATGGCCATCGCCTCCCCTGCCAGGTGCACTCGGGAGACTGGGGGTGGGGGTGGGGGTGGGGCAGGTAGCTGTGGGGGGGGAGTGGTGAACAGAATTAACAGGCACGTTGGAATAGTGTGTAAATGTTGAAAAACTGTCACTGACAAACCAGTGGAAATAGTTTGGTTTCTCACAGAAAACATTTACTTTTCCATTAAAGACCGCACTCGTACCCCCCCCCCCTCCCTCAGGGGCGAGGGGGGGGCCAGGGGGGCAGGCCCTGCACCCCAAAAAGAGCGTACATGCAGAGGTGTGTGTGTGTGTGTCTGTGTGTGTTGTAAGGAGTGAGCTGATCTTTCTTGTGGAATACTCTGTGTGTGTGTGTGCTCCTGCTGTTCTGCTCAGATGATCTCGAAGGTCTTCTTCAGCTCCATGATGAGCTGCCAATCAGATTTCTGCATCTCGTCCCGGAACCAGTTCTTCAGTGCGTCGATGGACGCCCGCGTGATCTACACAAAACAAAAAAAATCACGTTTGCACATCACAGCTTTTCTGCTCTAAACCTCGCCAAGCACGAGAGCCCCAGTCAGACTTCAGAAGGTCAAAAACCATTATTTATTTATTTATTTTTTAATTAGTTCACGGTACAAGCGCCCCTAAAATAAAACTGATTGCAGTGCGAGCCCCCCCCCCCACCCCCAGGTATCTGCGGGTAACCTCACCTTGCTGACGATGATGTCGGTGGCCTCGAAGTGTCGGCCGAACATTTTGGGCGACTCGCCGGGGATGGGCTCGATCTTCACGCAGATCTCCTGCCCCTTCTTCGCGCTGTCCACGGCCTTGTGGTTTATCTCAATACTGGTGATGATGCCGATGTCCACGAACTGAGAGAACACAGACGGCACAGTAAACAGCAAGCCTCTAACCCAACACAGCGGGACAGGGAACACCGAGCCCTTTACCCAAAACAGGCAGGACAGTGAACACAGAGCCTCTTACCCAACACAGCGGGACAGTAAACAAGCACCCTAATCAACACAGCGGGACTGACCACCATGCCTCTTACCCAACACAGCGGGACTGACCACCATGCCTCTTACCCAACACAGCAGGACTGACCACGCAAGCCTCTTACCAAACACAGGCAGGACAGTGAACCCCAAGCCTCTTACCCAACACAGCGGGACTGACCACCATGCCTCTTACCCAACACAGCGGGACTGACCACCATGCCTCTTACCCAACACAGCAGGACTGACCACGCAAGCCTCTTACCAAACACAGGCAGGACAGTGAACCCCAAGCCTCTTACCCAACACAGCGGGACTGAACACCTGAGCCTCTTACCCAACACAGGCAGGACAGTGAACCCCAAGCCTCTTACCCAACACAGGCAGGACAGTGAACCCCAAACCTCTCACCCAACACAGGGAGGGTGCACACTCACCCCTTTGCTGGGCACGCAGAGCAGGGTGCCCTGCCTCAGCACGCCGGCCTCCACGGTCACGCCCATGACGATGGGGTCCCGGGAGTTGAAGATGAACTGCGGAAGGATCCGGAGTTTGCAAGGGAACACGGCGATGTGTCTGAGGGGGAGGGGGGGAGAGGGGAGGGGGGAGAGGGGAGAGTGTCAGCTCGCATGGGGCCAGTGAAACTCTGCAGTTGTCCATGTGATTGGACATGTGCAGCTCTAATCACAACGATTTCAGTTTCTCCCTAGGAAAGGTGGGCATCTCCCTTTGCCTGGTCTCCCTGGAGTTTTATGTGCAGTAATCAGTCATCTGTCATTAACAGCATGCTCTTTTCGACCAGGACTGAGCAACACTGGCTGCGGAATGAGAATTGCACAGCATTTAGTCAGAGCAGGTGTGACCAGATAATGCAAGAGTGATGCTTTGTGAACTGGCCAACAGGTGGAGACCATGTTCCATAAAATCAAAAAGTTGCTGAGAACGTGCGATACATCGCCCACATCAGTGGAGCTACCAGGCAGAACCCCCCCCCCCCCCGCCATGGGCACGCCCAGCGTCGTACTTGAACTCTTCCTGTTTTTGCTTCTTGTAGTCCTCCCTGTACTTGGTGAAGGCATCGAACAGGTGGTAGATGATCTCGGCACTGAAGATCCGCACGCCCAGACTGTCGGCCATCTCCTGAGAATCCCGCTCCACCTTCACGTCGAAGGCCAGGATCACCGCATACCTGCGGAGCAGAGTGGGGGAGATGGAGGGAGGGGTGATGAAGGAAGAGATGGACAGAAGGAGAGTAAGTGGACAGTGAAGGAAGAGAGAGATGAGAGATGGACAAAGGGAGGAGATTTCTCGCTCTACACAGGTAGATGCTTGGTTAACTGAACACACTGGCATCAGGTGGTGAACACATCGGCTGGATAAGGGCAGTCGCTGGATAAGGGCAGTCGCAGGTATGATTCGGTGCAAGGCAATGACACGCCCCTTGGGCTGACAGGGGGCGGGACTTACTGAGGGTCATGCTCCAGCATGGTCGACGCCTTCATCACATCCTTCTTGTGTACGGGGCCAATATTAATGCCGGCGTACTGCAACGAGACACACAGAGGAGATGACAACGCAATACAGCACGCTCGCACACTCGCACACTCACTCGCACACTCGCACACTCGCACACTCACTCACTCGCACACTCGCACACTCACTCACTCACAAGCACACTTTCTCTCGCTCACCCTCTCTCGCCCTCTCAGCCTGAGATCACTGCAAACATGATCCTTTTTTCTGCTCTTGGAGACACGCACTTTTGTGACTGGGATCTCTTGTTTGGTTATTTAGCTCTGTGCTGCATGGGATACAGTAGTTAGCTCTGTGCTGTGTGGGGTAAGTGAGGAGGTAGTTAGCTCTGTGCTGCCTTGGGTAGGGTAGTTAGCTCTGTGCTGCATGGGGTAATTGAGGGGGTAGTTAGCTGTGTGATGCGTGTGGTAGTAGAGGAGGTAGTTAGCTCTGTGATGCGTGTGGTAGTAGAGGAGGTAGTTAGCTCTGTGATGCGTGTGGTAGTAGAGGAGGTAGTTAGCTGTGTGATGCGTGTGGTAGTAGAGGAGGTAGTTAGCTCTGATGCGTGTGGTAGTAGAGGAGGTAGTTAGCTGTGTGATGCGTGTGGTAGTTGAGGAGGTAGTTAGCTGTGTGATGCGTGTGGTAGTAGAGGAGGTAGTTAGCTGTGTGATGCGTGTGGTAGTAGAGGAGGTAGTTAGCTCTGATGCGTGTGGTGGTAGAGGAGGTAGTTAGCTGTGTGATGCGTGTGGTAGTAGAGGAGGTAGTTAGCTGTGTGATGCGTGTGGTAGTTGAGGGGGTAGTTAGCTGTGTGATGCGTGTGGTAGTAGAGGGGGTAGTTAGCTCTGATGCGTGTGGTGGTAGAGGAGGTAGTTAGCTGTGTGATGCGTGTGGTAGTAGAGGGGGTAGTTAGCTCTGATGCGTGTGGTAGTAGAGGGGGTAGTTAGCTGTGTGATACGTGTGGTAGTAGAGGAGGTAGTTAGCTGTGTGATGCGTGTGGTAGTAGAGGGGGTAGTTAGCTCTGTGATGCGTGTGGTAGTAGAGGGGGTAGTTAGCTGTGTGATGTGTGTGGTAGTAGAGGGGGTAGTTAGCTCTGATGCGTGTGGTAGTAGAGGAGGTAGTTAGCTCTGTGATGCGTGTGGTAGTCAAGGGGGTAGTTAGCTCTGATGCGTGTGGTAGTAGAGGGGGTAGTTAGCTCTGTGATGCGTGTGGTAGTCGAGGGGGTAACACACCTCCCAAACGCCGTGTTCCTGCGTGCAGGGGCAGTTTGGGAGGTGCGTTGTGGGGCAGAAGCACTCACTGGCACTTTGGAAGTGCGGAGGAACTCCAGCAGGGCCTCGAGGGAGCCGAGGGTGGAGGCCTGCACATACACACCCTTCTCCTCCAGCTTTATGGAGCTCAGCGTCTGCTTCAGCTCCCGCACCAGCTCATCCTGTGGGGGGGGGAGGGGGGGGGGGGGGGGGTGTGAGAGGGAGCGGGGGGGGAGAGAGAGAGGGGAAGGGTGGCGGAGATAGAGAGGGGGAGGGGGGCGGAGAGAGGGGAGAGAAGGAGAGAGGGAGAGAGAGAGAATTAGAGCTGAACAGGTTCAGTCAGCTGGCATGCTGAGACAGCCCACAGAATGACAAACTGCCTTCACTGGCTTGGGAGTTAAAATGGAGGAAATGAGGAAACACAAGAGGACTTGTGGGTGGGGGGGGGGTGAGCGGGAGAGAGAGAGAGGGCAGGGAGAAGGGGGTCAGAGAGAGGGGAGACTAATCTCGCTCGGGTGGAGGAGGGCGTGGCTCAGAAAGGATCGGCTGCTCGTACCCGCAGCACTGGGATCTCGTCCTCCTTGTGTGCCACCAGCAGGGGGAGCCCTGCCAGCGTCTTCTCCAGATCCTTCCCCAAGATCTTCACCCCCTGCGCCGTGGAGACCTCCTTGTGCTTCTCGTACTGATTCTGTCACCATAGCAACCACAGCAGAGAGGCTCGTTAGGGTTTTCGCTCACGATTGACCTTCGCACCTCCCAGCCGAGCCGACCAATGAGAAATAACGATAGCCGCCGCGCGTTCGTCTAAGGCTTTCACCGATTGGTCAGCATGTCAGAGGGTAGGATACGGGTCTCCAGCTGACGTTAAAATCAGAATATCAGTCTCTTTCAGTCGTTTGAAATGCGTCACAACCCAACCGCTTCCCGAGGATGCGAAGCCCCGCCCCCTAACCCCGTTACCTTGACGCGCAGCTCCTTGAGTGGCGGGGGCAGCAGGAGGCCCCTGATCTGGGTGACGATGGGGCCCTCCACGCCCGGGACGATGATGGTCTCCCCCTCCCGCAGACGCCCGTTGATCAGGATGACGTCTATGGTGGTGCCCATGCCCGGCAGCGCTTTCACCTGGGGGGGGGGGTGGGGTGTGGGGGGCGTTAGGGTTTCACAGTTTACACTCGACGCTCCCGGGACCCTCACACAGCTGAGAGGTGAATGAGCTGAGAGGCAAATATTCAAAAGACAATTAATTCACTTCCTCCCATAAGGAGGGTCTGAAGGAGGCCGAAGTGTTTTGGGAACCGGACCCCGCTTCGCCTGCCGGAAGAGGAAGGGACCCCCCGGGGCCGGCCCCGCCCGCAGTCAGGCCCCGCCCACTCACCTCCATGACCTGCGCCCACAGTCAGGCCCCGCCCACTCACCTCCATGACCTGCGCCCACAGTCAGGCCCCGCCCACTCACCTCCATGACCTGCGCCCGCAGTCAGGCCCCGCCCACTCACCTCCATGACCTGCGCCCGCAGTCAGGCCCCGCCCACTCACCTCCATGACCTGCGCCCACAGTCAGGCCCCGCCCACTCACCTCCATGACCTGCGCCCGCAGTCAGGCCCCGCCCACTCACCTCCATGACCTGCGCCCGCAGCTCGTCGCAGTGCGCCAGCCGCCGCGCCAGCATGGTCTGGGTCAGCTCCACCAGCAGGGCGATCAGGTTGCCCATGCCGTCGCCCGAGTGGGCCGAGGTGGGCACCAGGGAGACGAAGGTGCGGGGGTCCTTGTTCTCGAAGAAGAGCGCGGCGTTCAGGCCCTGCGGAGGACACGGTCGGTCACAGTCGCGGTCACCAGCTCCGCTAATGCGCTTCGCTGGCCCGCCGGTGCGTTTCCATGGCGCCGGCGTTCGGTTGCCATGGCAGTGGCATTTATTAATCAAGCCAACTGTGTTGGCCCTTCTCACAGGTGCTTGTTCAGCTGGCGCCGAGCAGCGCTGTTTATGCCGGGCCCTCGAAGCACAATGGCAGCCTCATCCAATGAGACAAGGGTGTCTGTCTGCTGGAGTCCATTAATATGGGCCCCATCGCCTCCTACAGACCGAAGACCCAGCTCTTTAGACTACGCCCCCCCCCCTCCCCCCTCCCCCTCCCCCCCCCCACCTTCTCCAGCTCTCCCCTGTCTTCCTCTGGATTTTCTTTTGGACACTGGTTATAGTTACAGCCCTTTACAGTGTAAATAGGTTATCTGTCTGGTGGTACTTCCTGTGGTTAAAATACAAATTGCTGCGTGTCAGGTTAACAGTACCCTTAATGGGCCTCTGTGCTGTCACACACTGATGTTCTGCAGTGATGTCATCGCTCTGGTTGAAAGCGGCTGCTCAGCATGACTCATTTTAAAGGTCCTTGGTGATGCTGTGTGACTGCCAGCAAACAGGAAACAGGACAGACCCGAGCTGAAAGCTGCCTGCTGGGATCTGTAGTCTCGCACAGCGCTAACACTGGCTAACGTCAGAGCGGGGCGGACGCAGATTAAACTACGCGGGATCGATGTCTGATTCAGCCCCTCCCCCTTCTGCGCCGAGGGACAGTTAACCCCGCCCCCTTTTTTGTAGGCGTGGCCGCCATTGCTGACCTGCTGGGCGAACTCCACGATGACCGCCTTGGTCCTCTCGTCGAACTCGTCTTTGGTGTTCTTCTTCTGCTTCTTCAGCGTGGCCACCACGTCTGTTTCCGGACTCTTCTTCCAGTCGTACAGGCGGTCGATCTAAAGGGGGGGGGGGGGGTTAGGGGGCGGCAGTGTAGTATAGTGGATAAGGAACTGGGTTTGTAACCGAAAGGTCATAGGTTCAGTTCCTGGGTAGGACACTGCCATTGTACCGTGGAGCAAGATACTCAACCTGCATTTCTTAAGTATATATCCAGCTGTATAAATGGATGCAATGTAAAAATGCTGTGTAAAACGTTGTGTAAGTCGCTCTGGATAAGAGCGTCTGCTAAATGCCTGTAATGTGATGTCATCGTTTTGTCAGGATCAATTGCTTTCAGGCACTGAAGCAGACGCCCTTGTTCGACACAGCTCGTGTTTCCCAAACGCAGTCGTATGTAAATATGCAGCCAAATGAAAGAAATTCAGCCAGAGTTCCTCGCTCAAGGGTACAGCTTTAGTACCCTACCTGGGAGTTGAGTCTGGACCCATGTGATGGCAGAGCGGGATGCAGGGGACCCTCACCTTGTTCAGGGCTACGATGAAGGGGCACTTCTTCTCCTTCAGCAGGTTAATGGACTCCAGGGTCTGCGGCTCCAGCCCGTGCATGATGTCCACCACCAGGATGGCGATGTCACACAGCGAGCTGCCCCGGTTCCTCAGATTACTGCGGAGGGAGGGAGGTTACACACGCGTACACACCCGCACACACACACTACATACGCACAGATATACACACACTACACACACACACCCACACACACACTACATACGCACAGATATACACACACTACACACACACACCCACACACACACTACACACGCACAGATATACACACACTACACACCGCAGACACGCACACACACTACACACGCACACACATACACACACTACATACGCACAGATATACACACACTACACACCGCACACACACTACATACGCACGGATATACACACGCGTACACACCCGCACACACACTACATACGCACAGATACACACACACTACACACCTACACACCCGCACACACACTACATACGCACGGATATACACACGCGTACACACCCGCACACACACTACATATGCACAGATATACACACACTACACACACCCGCACACACTACATACGCACAGATATACCCACACGTACACACCTACACACCCGCACACACACACTACATACGCACAGATATACACACACTACACACACACACACTACATACGCACAGATATACACACACTACACACACACACCCACACACACACGACATATGCAGATATACACACACACACACCCACTACCTACGCACATATATACACACACTACACACCGCACACACACTACACACGCACATGCACACACATACACACACTACATACGCACAGATACACACACACTACACACCGCACACACACTACTCATGCATGCATACACACACACACGCACACACACTACTCACGCACACACAACACGTACACGCGTGCGCACACACACGTGGCCCTCCTCTCTCCAGCTCAGAGTGTGTGCTCACCTGAAGGACTCGTGTCCTGGCGTGTCAATAATCAGCATTCCTGGAATCTTAATGTTCTCCCTGTCAAACTGCAGAGACACACACACGTCAAACACTGACACAGAGAGAGGGGTCAGGTTCTGGGGTACAGAGGGGTGGGGTTCTAGGGTACAGGGTATTTAGGGTGTGGGGCACAGAGGGGTGAGGTTCTGGGGTAGAGAGGATTTAGGGTGTGGGGTACAGAGGGGTGAGGTTCTGGGGTACAGTGGGGTCAGGGTGTGGGGTACAGAGGGGTCAGGTTGTGGGTCACAGAGGGGTCAGGTTCTGGGGTACAGAGAATTTAGGGTGTGGGGCACAGAGGGGTGAGGTTCTGGGGTACAGAGGATTTAGGGTGTGGGGTACAGAGGGGTGAGGTTGTGGGGTACAGAGAGGTGAGGTTGAGGGGTACAGAGGGGTGAGGTTGTGGGGTACTCACGTTCTTCACCATCTTGGTCTGTTCAATGACGGTTTCGAGGGGGACGTTGGTGGCCCCGATCTGCTGCGTGATGCCCCCCGCTTCCCCGTCCTGAACGTGAGTGTGCCTCAGCTGGGGGGCACAGGAGAGGGGAGGGGGTAAGCGGAGCCCGGACAGCAGCACTGAGGGCGGGGCGGGTGTGAGGGCGGGGCTCTACCTTGTCCAGGATCTTGGTCTTCCCGGTGTCGACGTGGCCCAGCACACACACCACCGGGGAACGCAGCTTCTCCTGGTTGATGTTCCTCATGTTCTCCTGCCGCCGTTTCTATCAGGGACAGCAGGGAGGGGGGGTCAGTGTGTGTGTGTGTACCTCAATGCGTCTCTTGGCTCTGTCGTACAGCGTGTGTGTGTGTGTGTGTGAGTGTGTGTGAGTGTGAGTGAGTGTGAGTGTGAGTGTGTGTGTGTGTGTGTGTGTGTGTGTGTGTGTGTGAGTGTGAGTGTGAGTGTGTGTGTGTGTGTGTGTGTGTGTGTGTGTACCTCTATGCGTCTCTTGGCTCTGTCGTACAGCGTGTGAGTGTGTGTGTGTGTACCTCTATGCGTCTCTTGGCTCTGTCGTACAGCGTA
>CM077298.1:32882710-32910210 GCA_039654925.1 Anguilla pacifica | reverse complement strand
TTGGATGGCACTTCCACACCTGCAGGGTGAGGGCACAGGACCAAACATCAGGCCTTCAGTTTCACCCCCACCTGCCCCACCTGCCCCGCCTGCCCCACCTCACCCTGTTCACCCCCACCCCACCCCACTCAGCCCTGCCCGACCAGCCCCACCCCACTCAACCTCACCCCACCCCACCCCACCCCACCCCACTCAGCACCACCCCACCCCATCCCGCTCAACCCCAACCTGCACCACCCCACCCCGCTCACCCCCACCCCAATCTGCTCAGCACCACTCCACCCCACTCAGCCCTGCCCAACCAGCCCCACCCCACTCCACTCAACCCCGCCCCACCCCACTCAGCACCACCCCACCCCACCCCACTCAGCCCTGCCCAACCAGCCCCACCCCGCTCAACCCCACCCCACCCCACTCAACCCCGCCCCGCCCAGCCCCGCCCCACCCACCCTGCTCCTGCAGCAGTTTGAGGCTGGCCTCAGCCCCGCCCCTCCCCGCCCCACTCAGCCCCGCCCTGCCCCACCCACCCTGCGCCTGCAGCAGTTTGAGGGTGGCCTCAGCCCCGCCCCTCCCTGCCCCGCCCACCCTGCGCCTGCAGCACTTTGAGGCTGGCCTCAGCCACGCCCCTCCCTGCCCCGCCCACCCTGTGCCTGCAGCACTTTGAGGCTGGCCTCAGCCACGCCCCTCCCTGCCCCGCCCACCCTGTGCCTGTAGCACTTTGAGGCTGGCCTCAGCCACGCCCCTCCCCGCCCCGCCCACCCTGTAGCACTTTGAGGCTGGCCTCAGCCACGCCCCTCCCCGCCCCGCCCACCCTGCGCCTGCAGCAGTTTGAGGCTGGCCTCAGCCCTGCCCCTCCCCGCCCCGCCCACCCTGCGCCTGTAGCACTTTGAGGCTGGCCTCAGCCACGCCCCTCCCCGCCCCGCCCACCCTGTAGCACTTTGAGGCTGGCCTCAGCCACGCCCCTCCCCGCCCCGCCCACCCTGCGCCTGCAGCAGTTTGAGGCTGGCCTCAGCCACGCCCCTCCCCGCCCCACCCACCCTGCGCCTGTAGCACTTTGAGGCTGGCCTCAGCCACGCCCCTCCCCGCCCCACCCACCCTGCGCCTGTAGCACTTTGAGGCTGGCCTCAGCCACGCCCCTCCCCACCCCGCCCACCCTGCGCCTGTAGCACTTTGAGGGTGGCCTCAGCCCCGCCCCACCCCACCCCGCCCACCCTGCGCCTGCAGCAGTTTGAGGGTGGCCTCAGCCCCGCCCCACCCCACCCCGCCCCACCCACCCTGCGCCTGCAGCACTTTGAGGCTGGCCTCAGCCCCGCCCCGCCCCTCCCCGCCCCACCCACCCTGCGCCTGCAGCAGTTTGAGGGTGGCCTCAACCCCGCCCCGCCCTGCCCACCCTGCGCCTGCAGCAGTTTGAGGGTGGCCTCAGCCCCGCCCCGCCCCGCCCACCCTGCGCCTGCAGCAGTTTGAGGGTGGCCTCAGCCCCGCCCCGCCCACCCTGCGCCTGTAGCACTTTGAGGCTGGCCTCAGCCCCGCCCCTCCCTGCCCCGCCCCGCCCACCCTGCGCCTGCAGCAGTTTGAGGGTGGCCTCAACCCCGCCCCGCCCTGCCCACCCTGCGCCTGCAGCAGTTTGAGGGTGGCCTCAGCCCCGCCCCGCCCCGCCCACCCTGCGCCTGCAGCAGTTTGAGGGTGGCCTCAGCCCCGCCCCGCCCACCCTGCGCCTGTAGCACTTTGAGGCTGGCCTCAGCCCCGCCCCTCCCTGCCCCGCCCCGCCCACCCTGCGCCTGCAGCAGTTTGAGGGTGGCCTCAGCCCCGCCCCGCCCCGCCCACCCTGCGCCTGCAGCAGTTTGAGGGTGGCCTCAGCTCTTGCTCGGGCGTCCTTCTGCGCCTTGGTCAGCAGTTTCCCCTCCTTCTTCAACCTCTCCTTCCTCTCTTTCTCCTTCTGTTTCTTCTTCTCCTTCTTCTCTTGCTCCAGACGCTCCTGCCACAGCAAGGCATGGGGTTAGCAGGGTGTAGCATATTCAACCGACACACATTTTCACAAGAGTGAACATTTAAGGAAACGCCTTAACAAAGTATATTCTTATAGTTGTAGCAAATGTATGTGTGTGTGTGTGTATGCGCGTCCACATGTGTGAGTGTGTGTATCTGCATGTGTGTGCGTGTGTGTGTGTGTGTGTGCATGTGCATGTCTGTGTGTGTGTATGTGACAGTGTGTGTGTGTGCGTGCGTGCGTGTGTGTGTGTGTGCGTGCATGCGTGTGTGTGAGTGTGTATGTGAGTGTGAGTGTGAGTGTGTGTGTTTGCGTGCGTGTGTGTATGTGAGTGTGAGTGTGTGTGTGTGTGTGTGTGTGCGTGCGTGCGTGTCTGTGTGTGTGAGTGTGTGTGTTTGCGTGCGTTTGTGAGTGTGTATGTGAGTGTGAGTGTGTGTGTGTGTGTGAGTGTGTGAGTGTGAGTGTGAGTGTGAGTGAGTGTGTGTGCGTGTGTGTGCGTGTGTATGTGAGTGTGAGTGTGTGTGTGTGTGTGTGCGTGTGCGTGTGAGTGTGTGTGTGTGTGTGAGTGTGTGTGCGTGTGTGTGTGTGTGTGTGTGTGTGCGTGTGCGTGTGCGTGTGCGTGAGTGTGTGAGTGTGTGTGAGTGTGTGTGAGTGTGTGTGTGTGTATGTGAGTGTGAGTGTGAGTGTGTGTGTGTGAGTGAGAGTGAGAGTGAGAGTGTGTGCGTGCGCGTGTGTGTGTGTGTGTGTGTGTGTGTGTGAGTGTGTGTGTGTGTATGTGTGTGTGTGCGTATGTGAGTGTGAGTGTGTGTATCTGTGTGTGTGAGAGTGTGTGTGTGAGTGTGTGTGTTTGCATGCGTGTGTGTGTATGTGAGTGTGTGTATCTGTGTGTGTGTGTGTGTAGTACCTGCTCCAGCCTGAGAGCCTCCTGCTCCTCCAGGCGTTTTATCCTGGCCTCCTCCTCCTGCTTGGCTCGCTCCTCCTCCTCCTTCAGCCGGGCCAGCGCCTCCTGCATGGCCTTCACCGCCGCCTTGCCCGGGCCCTTCTTCTTCTCCTTCTCCTTCTCCTCCTTCTCTCCCTTCTTCTTCTTCTTGTCCTTCTTCTTCTTGTCTCCCTCCATCTCCTCTGAAACCGCAAGAATGTGTGTGTGTGTGAGACACTGCTGTACCGCTCAGTGCGTGTGTGTGTGTGTGTGTGTGTGTGTGTGAGACACTGCCGTACCGCTCAGTGCGTGTGTGTGTGTGCACATGTGTGTGCATGTGTGTGCGTGTGTCACCTGAACCATTAACATCACATAGCTTTCCAGCTGTTTTCACTGGTACTGGAATGAATTTTGGTGTCTGAAATGATCGGGGATAAATCACACACAGATACCCCCCGCTTAGCTCACCATCCCCTTGGGCTTCGGCTCCTTCCTGGTCCTCGGCAACTGTTGCTACGGCAGGAGGGGCAGCCTCCGGCTCCTTCTTGGCAGCTTCCTTCTTGGGCTTGGCCTCAGTGACCTTCTCAGTCTCCTCCTCTTTCTCTTTCTCCTTCTCTTTCTCCTTCTGTTTCCGCAGCTTGGCTCGTTCCTCCTCCTTCTTCTTGCGATCGCGTTCCTTCTTCTCCGCCTTCTTCTGCGCCGCCGTCTTCATCTTAAAGTTGCCCTCATCTTCCTCAGCTCCCTCGTCCTCTCCCCCGCTGTCCGCCTTCCCTTTCCCTTTCTGGTTGCCATGGCCACGGGCCTTTGACGGCAGTTGGGCGGAGTCATCGTCCGAGTCCTCCCCCACCCCGGCCTTGTCCGTGCCCCCGCGCTCATCCTCCTCCTCTTCCTCAGAATCAGACAGCTGTTTCCTGTTCCCCTTCTTTCCCGCTTTGTTCTTCCTCCTGGGCTTGGAGCCGTCTTCCTCGGAGTCCGAGGCCGCCACGGCGGATTTCGCCTTGTCCCTCTGGCCGCCGTCGTTCTCCGCCTCCCCGAGACTCCGCCCGTCCTCACCATCCTCATCCTCGAAGCTTCCCTTCTTTGCCTTGCGCATCTTTTTCTTCTCCGCCTTTGTTGGGGCGGAGCTAGGCTCTGGCTCCGCCTCCTCTGTGGCATCAGGTTTCTGAAAATGGAGAGAAGGAAAAAGTGAACATTCAGACGATAGGACTGGTATTGCAAATGCACACAAACTCTCTCTGTCATTTTATTGGCTGATTCTGGGCTACATAACATGGTCTTTAGAGAATGAGGGCAGGCCTTCTGGTGGCCTCTTGCTTGATGCAGTAGGTTCATCAATCCCCGCCTCCACGGTGAAAAATATGACGAGACTCTCATGAAACCACGTCAAACACAAGATAAAATGTGTGAACAAGCAATCTTATGCTTAAAGCGGGGTTTAGATGACTGTTGGACTTCAGCGGTATGAGGAGTAAAAGTGAGGTTGAAATCGTTTGGATACGGTGGTATGAGCAGTAAAAGTGAGGTTGGAATCGTTGGGATACGGTGGTATGAGGAGTAAAAGTGAGGTTCAAATCGTTGGGATACGGTGGTATGAGGAGTAAAAGTGAGGTTCAAATCGTTGGGATACGGTGGTATGAGGAGTAAATTGCAATGCGATCAGTGTGACACAGCGGTGGATTTGGAGAGGTGGGATTTTGCCGTCTCTGGATGTGCGAAAGCCGGTACGTGCAGCAGAATGGATCTTTGGGGCTCAAGCACATCCCCGAAGGCCTAACCTTGCCCGCAGCTTGCTCTTTACTGGGTTTGGCTCCATCGGCTTCTATAGAGAGTTCCTCCAGCTCTTTCAAAATGTCCTCTTCGCTGTAAAAGAAGAGGTGGGTGTTGAGTGAGAGACATTCTTACGCACAATATTACTGAACTGTACATGCTTTGGCAAATGGGGGGGGGGCTACGTACTCAAACTCCTCCTTCTTCCCGCCTTTCTTCTTCTTGCCCCGCCCCTTGGCCTGTTCCTTGGGCGCCCCGGCCCCCTCGATCTCTGCGGCGAGGGCGTCGATGTCGATGCCGTCATCTTTGGAGCTGTGGAGACACACCCAAACCCGTACGCACGTTTTCACAAATCGCTCACCGACGGCCCAGTTTATCACTGCGCTTCCTGTGACTAGACCCAGGCTTTTAAACTCAAAACTCAGAGCAGCTTTTCAACCTGACAGGAAACGGCGAAAGTCATGACTAGTGCTCATGATAATTACTGTACTTGACGTTTAAATAAGCAAGAAGAGGTACAGAACGTTCCCAAAAACAGACCCTTATTTCAACTGGCATGCAGCAGCCAATCCCTCACACTATCTCGCTTCCTGTCCCCTGTCATGTACAGCAGTGGGAGAGTCTGGCCTGCATACGGCATTGTGTTATAAGATAAAGTTGCCTAGGCGTTGCCAACGGTTGCAAAGATTTCCGTTTTAGCAGCTAGTCGCTAAAGCTTTCAACACTCAGTCTCAGACAGCGCAAGGGGAGAAAGAGCGAGATTTAAAAATCCAAGTCAAACACATACCACCAGAACCACCTTTCACTTAACCAAAATAATAATAATAATAATAATAGTACTCATATCCATGTTTCAGAGGCATAGCTGCAGGCAGTGCGAGCAGTTCAGTGTGATCACCACGTGTCAGAAAGGATCAAAGGACAGGAGGCGAGTAACTTTCACAATTCAGGTGTGAATGTTACTACCCCCCCCCCCCCCCCAAGAGACCTCAGCATTAGACAGTGAGACCAATAGCAGCTGCTTCCTCTGTGTAAACAACACAGCACTGCTAGCGTGACGCTAGCGTGTCACTCACGCAGCACAGGCAAGCAGACACACCATAGAGCAAACGCACCTGTCCAGCTGTCCTCACAGACACCCAAAAACATCTCTCCTGACGAGAAATACAGAGGGCATGTTTTCACAGCTCCGTGTGATCACATCCCTCAATATTAAATATACCCTTGCAATATATCCAACAATATAAAAGCAAATGTCCACGCAGACATGCCGTCCAGAAACATAAAACTGACTTACATTCTCAGCTCGGGGAGCAGAATGAGAATGCAGAGAGACCAGACGAGCCTTCTCCAGGAAGAGTGCGGTAAGAGAGCGCGTGCTTCCCAGCAGGCAGGAAAATGAAGGGGCCCCCGCGGGTGAGCAGCACCCTTGAAAGAGCCCGCCAGCGGCTGTGTCCGTCCCGCGTGCTTTACGTCACACTGGCATCACTCAGGGGTTCAGGTCAGCAAAAAAAAACTGCTCGCCTCAGCACAAAGGACTGGCTGGTCTCACTCAGCAGAGCTACATCACAGAGAAGTGTGGAAGTTCTACATGACAAGCCCAGTGGAAATACTGAGCGCTAACTACCGTACATTTTACAACAGACATTTTTTTTTATTTGAGAAAAGGAAAAAGTTGGAAAGGATCTGACGGAATGAGTTTAGTCCCGCGCATTTACCCCATTATCTCCAACTGAGTCAAAGCTTCGCACACACCTACTTGTGTGATCAAAAAGCACCTTAGCCAACAATTGTGAAATTCACTGACACTGTTGGGGTACTGGTATTTGTGTATGTATACACAGTGCAGTCCGTATGTATGTGGACAGTTACACAATTTTTGGTTGTTCTGGCACGTTAGACCCAGGCCGTAATTCCTACACGATTCACCCGATATGGATTTAAATACCCGCAAATTAAAGCTGGCAATCTGCACTTGAACCCTACGTTCATCGCCGTATGTGCTGGATCACAGAGCCAAAACAGCGCGCGCACCCACAGTCTACACATACAGCGCATGTGCGTTCAGTTAAAGCACAGTACGCCACAGAACGCCGTGACCTCTCAGCCGAGGTTTTCCAAACGGGCCTCACGGTGAGTGTGAGAACGAACTGGATCAACCTGTAATACGGTAATTAACCTGCAAGGCCAAACAACTCTCAGATTTGCATCTGTGAAGTAACGGTGGTTAAAAATAGAATTGGTGCTCTTAAAATGCGGCTTCTAAACAAAGAAACAATGTCCCGAGGGCTCGTTTTCAGACGGCCGATTTGACTGGGTTCATACATCTCCGGCAAAACAATGAAACAACCGATCACTCTCTTTTTGGTTTTGTAAGAGAGCAACTGCGCAACACTGCGCTCATCGAAACTTTGTTATATCATCGAGATATTTCTGGATTAAACCAGCAAACCTGACTCCTCCACCGATCTAGATCGTTACCCGAGTGCTTAGCTGTACATCTAGGAAAACGTCTATGTCCGTTATGTTTAATGAAGATGCCCGCTCAACACCCTTCGCTATGAATTTTGACAAGAAGCAGAGTAAAAGCACTTCGGACCGGTAATGGAGTCAACAGAACGAACGGCTGACGCCCAACCACACGGCCGCACACGTAATCGCACGATGCCGGAGACAATGGGGGTAGAACGGCTGCATAATAAAAAGGGATGATGTTGCAAACCTGGCGGGAGGTGCTGGGGTACCCCGGCATTCTGGATGGATGGCTAGCTAAGCAGCAGTCCATCTCTACAACGTAAATCCCAACCGTAAGCACTCAATGTGATATGCGTCTTAAAAAGATGACAAGCTAGCGGACTCATTTGTATTAAGTCCATGCCAACCTCATAACAAAAAAACGTCACAAAATAAGTGAGCCAACACTGAAATCTGAAACCAGGAAATCGAACGCGTCTGAGAATGTACGTTTCTCCTATAAGTTACATATAACACCGAAAACAAGTTCGCCATTGACAAAACGTCTGAGACATGTTGGAATAAAGCTAGACCGCTAACCGATGTTATCGCCACAACATGCAGCTAGCAAGTTGGCTTACAAGGTTAAATGCATATCCGCATGTAAATACAGATAACAGGCTTTATGCTAAATTGGACAGTCAGCTAGCGAGCTTAGAGAAACAGGCCTAACCAGAGACACCTAAACTTATGATCAGCTAGCTACATTTTATATTCCCTATTCCATTAAAAATCACTACTTGGTTTACACCACCTGACATGGATTTGTTCTGGTTTAAGATGTCGTATACCTGTCTTCGCCCTTGTTTTTCTGTTTCTTTCCCATTATCCTTGATTGCTGGAATCAGTGTTGAAATGTTCCAGGTCCTCGCCTGCTTACCGCTGTTGCTCACATATGGTTGCAAAACCAAAAAGCGCATGCGTTTCCCCAACTGCGTGCGAATCCAATGTGGGCGCGCAAAATGATGACCTCACGCTGGCTTTATTCTAGGTCAGTCTAATCATTCTTAAGGCCATGATAATGAACGATGAAACGGTTTAACGATTTAGGACACACGCACACACAATAGGCTAAACACATCGATATATATATATATATATATATATATATATATATATTTTTTTTTTTTTTTTTTTTTTTTTTTTTCTCCTGTATTGACATTTTCCAGAAATACCGTTATTCTCCAGGGTGTTTTTTGGTACAGAGTCTAGAATGCATTATGACATTTCCTGTTAAAAAAATCAAACCCACTATATTATGGAGACTTTATTTTTTTCTCTAACTACAACATTGACAAAATCCTGGTGAACAGGAACAACTGTGTAAACAAAAGTCACAATTTTTGAGGAGTTGGTTTGACAACCCCCTGACACCCCCTACCCCTACTGACACCCCACCCCCACCCCCCTTCCTATGACTCCTAAGGAGTATTCCATTGCTTTTGGTGCTGTTCCATCAGGTGTTGCAGCTTTTTTCTGGGGCAGTTCTTCATCTTGCATACCTTGTCTAAATCCTCTCGACTCACCTGTAGGAAAGATATGTTTTCCCAAACTCAGGAAAACCTATACGTGCACCATTTCAAGCAAATATTGTTTCAGTTCCATATGTGACTGTTTATTGGAAGAGCCTGTCCAGCAATATTTGTTGGGAAAAAAGTTTGGCTCATTCCCCATAAGTTTTTCATTACAAATAAGGTCAGGGATACTTCTTTCAGAATTTTACATGCCTTCTAACTCGTGAATTGTTAGACAGGTGTACTATTCGGAATCCGAGAGTATGATATAAATAAATCTAATTATTTTTTCTTGTTAAATCTAATCATTATATTTGCTAAATTCCTTAAAAGCTGTTAAAACCTTGAATATTTATACTCAATTTCATTTGATTTGATTCTGTCTTTTATTTTTCTGTCAATCCCCGTGGCTCAATTTTCATTACACGCCTGCACATGTTTTATTTGTGCTTTTGTAACGTAAATGTCTGCAATAATTTTTTTTTTTTTTAAGAAAAAAAAAGAACAGGATCTAGAGGAAGTTCATTGTCTTTGTCGCATATGGATGACGTTTCCGGAAATTGTCTTAACGTAAGAGGGGCGGTTATTCTTTCTTTCGCAAACCAATATAGAGGTAGGTAAGTTTGGCGAATTATTCGTAGGCCAAAGGGTCTGAATAATACATATTTATAAAGAACAGACCTTATCTACTAGTGTACTTATGTACACGTTGTTAAATTTAGTTTGCTTGCAAGCGAACGTTTTAGTTGGGTTTGTTTTGCTGATATTCGTGAGCTAGCTAGCATATGTGGCTAGCTAAATTTAGCATGATACAGTAACAACTCGTTATTCCTTTGTTAGCTGGCTAGCGGCTAGCTAGTTACAGCACTCGTTCAAATTAGACAGCAGTAACGAGTGAACCATCATCACTGGTTACTTATTTGTTTGTTGTATATCTATGTATTGACACGACACGCGTAGTTTGCTTGTTAAAATGGCTTTCTAACTTCCTCGGTTTAGGCGGCTAACATTAGCCAACCTCAGGGTCGGATGAGGTGGAGTGCGCGGTTACCATGGTCACTGCTAGCTAACGTTAGCTCGCATATCCAAGTTGTTTGTTAACTTATACGTGTAAATGGTCCTAGCGCTCAAGTTGGGATAACCTTGAACCTTGGAAGTGACCAGATTTCCCTGTGGTCATCTTTGTGATTGTCGTGGTCTAGGAAAACGACAGCAGTCTCTGAGTCCAATCGCCAATCTGTAGAAAACTACTTCACGAGGGAAAAGACATCACGGCAGCAAGCTCTTCAGAAAAGATAGACTTTATTAGCACTGGTGCAAGTGCACAACAAAGCCGGAACAATTCCGCCGAATTGAACCTCGACTGTCTGTCTTACAATCCTTTTATACACAGAATGCACTCCACAAACTCCCTGACCCCTTTATACATTCCCATAAATCCCAGCCACCTGTTCTTTCATGGCATCACGTGGTGTTCTCTTATCTACTTAGGAGATGCCGAAAGTGTGGGAAGCTACCCCAACTTTCTTTTACCTTCTCTTTCATGGCACCGCGTGGTGTCACTTCAAATGTTTCCCATAACCCACTGGGCATCAAACTGACTCTCTTTGATCTTAAGAGATAAGGTCAGCGTGGGAAGCTACCCCAACTTTCTCTTGAGAACCAGTGGTCTTTGGTTCTGTACTTTTCCATTATGTATTCAGGTTACATAGGGGTCACTGTAAAATATTAGTTTTCTAGCACTTTTATCTAGCATTGGATTATTGTTAGTTTTGGATTATAGTTCTCTGCTATATTCTGACAGCACATGATTAGTTTTTTGGTTAGTGTTTATCTGTTCAGTGACTAGTTCTTTTCTGCTGAGTGAGTAAATATGTATATATGATTTCTAAGTCTACTGCGTTCTCATGCTCTTTTTCTACAGTTGATACTGTGGTTTCTTGCGTTTCAAAAGCTTATCTACAACTACTGATAGTAAGATTTCTAAGGCTACTGTTTTGATTATATGAGTAAATGTTTATACTTGTGATATTTTTTATCATGACGCATCGAGAGTTTGGAGGACACATCTGGCCCAACCTTGATGGGAACACCCTAACTTTAACATGTGACGTCATCACAATCATGGGGAGTCTCAAAATTTTCCCTACATGATGAGTTACACTTGTTGGCTAGCTGGTGACCTTTCAATTGAACTGTTTGTAGCTAGCTAACTGGCCAGAACGTTAACACAAACATTTCAGATATAACCGGCTAACGTTACCCAGCAACACTCTCTGAGAAGGCTGTGTAAATGTTGTAGTTAGATACTCCATAAGATAATGGCAGCAATTGTACTTATGTGGATTAAATTTAAACGTATTGTTTTAGGAGATGGTCCACAGACCGAACATATCTATCCGAGTTGCCTAACGTCCGGTGTGTTTTACTCCTTGTTGCGCTCCAGCGATCGGTGCGCGCAGGAAGCGGAAATGGCGGGTCAGTCAATGGACATAGTGGCGAAGGTGCTGGAGCAGCAGGTGCTGCAGTCGGCGCGGCTGGTGGAGGAGCAGCTGGACGCGGAGCTGGGGAAGCTGGAGAAGATGGATGAGGATGAGCTGGAGAAGCTGAAGGAGAGGAGGCTGGAGGCGCTGAAGAAAGCACAGAAACAGAAGCAGGTGGGCTTAGCGCCAGGGAGCCCTGTTGGGCATGCCAGTCCACTCAGGCCCCCTGTTCCCTGGATCCCCTCCCAGCCCTGTCCGATGTTGGGTGTCTTGTCCAGACCCAGAGGAATTGAATTGACTTTGGTTGCTTGTTTTAATTTCCCTTTCATAAAGTTAAAGAGGACTATGGATTGATATCTATAAGGTTTCTTGATGTGGTGGGTTAGTGTGGTTGCTTTGAGTAATTAGAAATTGGGGTTGCGAACATGGATAGCTGACCTTAAAGGGACCCTGCAGTCGATGCCTGTGATTGCCAAGATGGTAGTCATATTGCTTAGAAAGCACAGGGTGCTCAAAGTCATACTGATGGGAGTTGTAGTGAAATAAAGAAGTGTGTGGGAGAGGACTGTTTTAACCAGCACATCTGCAACTGTCCTTTAATATCCTTTCAAGATGGATGAAAACACATTGATGAAAATTAATTAGTTTTTGCTTGCTTGCATTTTGATTGATGTGAAGGGTCAAAAATTTCTTGGAAAATGGGAGTGGATTTGTAGTTTTGCATTTCACTTTCCCTGTCTAAATATGTGTATTTTTGTCCTCCATCCCCCAAGCACTACTCCAGGGAGCAGGAGTTGCTGTGGAGTGATACCTATCCCTTTTGCACTATGTATAGATGCAGTTTATCCACCAATACAGCGTCGACTAGTGTCAATTGCAACATAAGTTCATCTTGTGGAATAGCTCTGCTGTTGCAGCCATGTAATGTTCTTCTGAACAATGTTTAACTCACAGTGCAGTCAGACACGCATCCCTGTGGTTCCAAAAGATGACATGATCAGATTCTCCATTTCGGTGCCCACAGTGATGGACTTTGAAGTCCACCCAGAGCTCCTCGCTGGTGGAGCATTTGTGTTTTGTGGCCCTATAAAGCAGGAATACCGCAATAGCGTCTTACTCGCCGTCGTTTCTGCCTTGTGTCACTGCAGGAGTGGCTCTCAAAAGGACATGGTGAATACAGGGAGATCCCCAGCGAGAAAGACTTTTTCTCCGAGGTGAAAGAAAGCAAGAACGTGGTTTGCCATTTCTACAGGGACTCAACGTTCAGGTGAGGAGGTCAAAAAATCTTTCCAGTTCTGGCCTCCAGGTTCATGAGTCTCTGGAGATGGGGACTGGTGATGGGGACACTGTGCTATGGTGGGTGCAGCCTGTCTGAACCACTGAACCAGGGCCCCACCTCCCTGGAGAGAGCATCTCAGTGTGACGATGTATTCATTCCCAGTTTATTGGCTCTATAATTCCTGTCTTCTCAAACTTCGCTGGTGATCTTTCTGGTACAAAATGGCTGCCGTGTGTTCCCCGCTTTCATTACGGGAAGCCTGAGGTGTAACGTGCTGAATAAATGCAGTTGATCATTACCGAGGGTAACGTTTACTCCTTTGTTCCCTCTCCCAAACAAAAAAAAAAAAACAAAAGGTGCAAAATTTTCGACAAGCACCTGACGGCACTGGCCAAGAAGCACCTGGAGACCAAGTTCATCAAGCTGAACGTGGAGAAGGCGCCCTTCCTGACGGAGAGGCTGCACATCAAGGTCATCCCCACCATGGCGCTGGTGAAGGACGGCAAGACCAAGGACTACGTGGTGGGCTTCGGCGACCTGGGCAACACGGACGACTTCCCCACCGAGGTCCTGGAGTGGCGGCTGGGCTGCGCTGACATCATCACCTACAGGTACCCGCGCCGCTCCGGTCCGCGCGCGGGGGAGGGTAACACCGCGTGATGCGCGTGCGCCTTTTGGGTTTCGGGTATTTTTTCTGAAAATATGAAGTTTCTGGTCCCCAGGTCATTAATGCAGTGGGGTTTACTTTGTGTGCACACACAGGGTTCCAGGTATGAGATGTGAGGTAAATTTGAGTGTAAAAGAGAAGTGACTGGGTTCAGTCCAGCTGATGTTGAATAGATTGATGCTATATTTCAGTGATTCTCAACTCGGGCCAGAAAGGGCCGGTGTGGGTGCAGGCTTTTGTTCCAACCAAGCAGTTACACACCTGATTCTACTAATCAACCTTTGGAGTCTTTACTAAGGACCTTGATTAGTAGAATCAGGTGTGTAACTGCTTGGTTGGAACAAAAGCCTGCACCCACACCGGCCCTTTCTGGCCCGAGTTGAGAACCACTGCTATATTTGAATGTGAAAATGAATCCTTAGCAGAGTAACATAAGAATGGACTAATACAAAAAAAGACCAAAGAGAGCTGGAACACAGCTTTAGACTGATGAAAGCACTTCAATGAACAGAACTTTCTCTGATAGTTGGCGTCTGTGGTGAGGTGAATTTGACTACCACGAATCCACCTTCCAGAACCTTCTTTATATTTTTGTTCTAGTGGCAACCTGTTGGAGCCTCCCACAGTTGGTCAGAAGTCGGGGTCAAAGTTCACCAAGGTGGACAAGAAGACCATCAGGGGAAAAGGCTACGACTCGGACTCTGATTCTGACGATGATTAGAGGACACTGCCCACTTCCTGTCTCTCTCTCAGGACTTCCTTTTCAGTCCTTGGTTACAGACCAGCAGTTCCAAACCAACTAAATCACAGCTCGTCCTTCTCATTTAAGGCTTCCTCATTTTCCTCAGCCTATCAGATGGCTCAATAATTTATTAGTGTCTCGTTGCTGAATAACATTTTTGTTTGACTTTTTTTTTTTTTTTTTGAAAGAATTAATTGAAAAATATTGTTTTATTTGGTACTGAATTTGCCTGTAGCGAACCATCTTAAATGCAGGTATCAGTAACTGGGTGCATTCTGTGATTCTGAATATCACATTTTACCAAGCATTTTTGTACACTAACCGGGAGACTGGTTCTGCCTGAGCCATAAACACACTGCGGCATGCGGCAAATCAGGGGTGTGTGGTCTCATCCGAAAAGGGCCCGGCGTGGGTGCAGGCTTCTGTTTCAGCCCAGGACTAGGACACCTGACTCGACTGAAAACCATGATCAGTTAGTTGGTCAAGACCTTGATAAGCAGAATCAGGTGTCTTAGTGCTGGGCTTAAACAAAAACACCAGCCCATTTCAGATGAGACTGAGCACCCCAGATCAAAATTAAAAAGGTGGTTTGATACAGCGACATCAAGCCCAATGACTAGGCTATATCCCCCTCTTGGACTTGTGCCTGTAACAGTACATTTTGATGAAATTAGATTTTTATCTGAATGTTAAAATCTTTCTGAGTGTATTAATTCTCCATCTTTTGCTTTTAAAATGTTTAATTTTCTTCTTTTTTTTACAGCAGTGGCTCTAACATTAATGATCACCTCTTTATTTTGGGATGGTGGGTGGGTGGAGTGATCCTTCAGCTGCCTGTGAGGGACTAACTGTGTCATTCTGTGAACCTCCTCCTCCTCCTCCTCCTCGTTTTGTCTCATTGCTTAAGATGGTAGCACAGGTTTTGAGGTTTTTCTAGAAATGTGTGCTTTATCTTAAAATAAACTGACTCCCTGGTATATCTGTCTCTTGTGAAAACATGTGGCTACACCACTAACAGCTTAGCTATGCAAAACATTTGCAGAGTCATTGTGGGCTTATTTAATACCCAAATGTGCATTATGATTCTTTCAAAAAAAAAAAAAAAAACATTCCAACATCTATGTCTAAGTACAGCATCACCAAATGTTCTTTGTGTGCCTGTAGCATGGCACATTTCAGAATAAAAGTCCTCACAAGGCATGGCAATAGAAAGATTTAATTATTTTACAGGATAGCCAGCATGACACTTTGGCCTAAGGCTCGATGGCCTTCGGCTCCAGAGGTTTGAGCCGCTTTCTAACCACCAGCTCTCCTCTGCTGGTCAGCAGCGTGTCGGCCATGTCCTCTTCGGCCGGAAGGCCTTGGGGCAGCTTCAGGGGCTGGATCCTGCAAACAGGCGGAACTTTGAACACACAGAACTAACACCCCGAGTACAAGCCTGGTCTCAGGCAGCACTTTGAGCACACAGCACTAACACCCCGAGTACAAGCCTGGTCTCAGGCAGGCATTAACCAGGGCCAATACCCAATAAAAACCCAGCAGAATGATGCAGCGCTCTGACCAATGATTTCAACAGGGCTGACTGAAATATATCTATTTAGTGCACCGTTGGATTTTAGGCATTTAGATTCTCTGTGCCGCCTGCACAGATCACATTGTTTACATACAATCCATGTATACAGCTGGATATCTTGCTGAAGAAATTTAGGCTTGGTTCATTGTTCATGAGTAGAACAGCAGTGACCCACCTGGGAATCAAACCTATAGCCTTAAATTTGCAAGCCCATTTCCCAAAACATTGTGCTACACCGCTGGCCAGCTACCAGGCCGATGATCTCGCCAAGGTGCACAGTATTACCGTTATTCAGCATTCAAAGAGAACTACAATATTCTAAATATACTGTAGGAGTAAAACAGCATAGTGGACCAGCACATACCACACTGGGTAGAAGCTGAGAGCCTACGTTTACATCATGGCTTGGACACCAATGTACCAAAGCTAAATATTTGCCAAATTCCAATGCAAATCCAGCCATCAGACATGGGACATATTTGTGCATTAACCTGTAGTGAGCACATGATGCAGCTGAGGAATATGCTCTCCTATATTGTACTTTTAAATGGTCAAAAAATGAAAACTTACTTTACAAGGTGTTTTATGACTTTCAGTTTGTTATTGACCGAAGGGATATTCTTATGTACACAAGCTTGGTGGGCCTGGAAAGATATATACAGAACAGTCACAGACAAAACAGATTAAATGTCACCTATATAGCGGCATACGCATACTTTATTAAAGAACATAAAACTGAATAACTGGCACCTTTCCCAGGCCAAGGTCGTGCACAATTTTTTTCTCCCAGTAGGGTCGGCGAATCGTGGTCTTCACCCGCGTGACAAGATGCAGCTTGTGAGGTTGCTCGGGGTCCCCGCCATATTTCTCGTGCTCTTTGGACCGTTCCTCAAACACCTGAATGCACAGATGAAGACTGCTACCTATCCACACTTTTGACCCACAAATCCACATATATATTTATTTGCTAATCACGACTTGATTCTCACGATGGTTTAGCACAACAGGTAGGCTAACAAGCATTTCTGCACAAGACACACCACAAGCGTACATAAGATAAAAAGCTTTTCATTTAAATAACTATCACAAGCAGCAAACCCAATAATATGAATTGGTTCATCCTCACACCTCTGGAGGAATGCGTGATTTGGTGAATTTGCAGCGTAGAGACACGATCCAGGGCAACTGTGTAGCCTCTGGCAAATTCTGAAATAAATAAAAATGACAAGGGTACTCATAATTGCTGTACACCACATTAAAAAAATACGAAATGCATAACCCAATATAACAACAAACCCGTATAATTACACATTGGCTACAAGACAAATAATAAAACGCAGAAATTATTTCATGGCCAACAGTCACGTTTCGTTTAAATTATGATATTAGTAAGACAACTGATCAGCATTTACTTCCAAAATAGTTGCTTGCCAGTTGCCACCTCCTTGACTCAAAGTAGATTGTAGTATTTTTACTGATATGTCATTCCTTTTTTTCTGAAAACTAGCAAGACCTACCTACTCAAACCAAGGCAATGCATATGATATTTAGTAGCCGACCTTTGTTGACAACGTTCTTACCTTAACTGCAAATGAAGGTTTTTGCAATGCACGACAGAAAACAGCCATTTGGACCGGTGACACCAAGGTTATAACTTCGAGAGAAAATAGGATCTCTGTAAATGGCTAGCAAAATGAGTAGCCTATGATTTAAAATACGCCAGATGCAATACTTGTTGTTGTATATCAGCTCCTATTAATAAACATTACATTGTTTCGTTTTTCAGACATTTGAAATAATTAAAACTCAACTCTCACACAAGCACGCACGAATTCTAAAGGAAACCGGAAGCTGCTACGTTTGTTCTGTTGTCCGCATTTTTCGCCAGCTCTTTCGTTCCTTTTTTAATCTAGCCATTTTCTTCATATATAACATAACATATCTTAGTTTTAATTTAACCAAAATTTCAAATTATATAAGTTATTATTATGTATTTAAATAGGGTGCAATGTATTTCACACTGGCGGATTTGTTAATGCCTTTTTCATTGACAGATTTCTTGAAGTCGCTCTAATGTTTCCTGTGGGTATTATTATTGTGTCGTACAGCAGTGAAGTAGAATCAGGAAGTTACTGCCGTTTCATTGGCAATAGCGAATATCATTGATGTGTCTTATTAAGCTACATAATAGCTGTACGGTACAACAGTGTTGTTCTGAAAGTAAACATTCTACTCTTATCACCCAAATAGTTGTTTGTACCGATGGTCGACGTTTACCATGTGACATGGAAATGGAATTAACTGAAATTTAAGGCCGAGGCGTTAACACCTTACTAGCGTGAATGCGATTGCAGTTCGGGAAACTTGCTGGTCTTTACCTCCTCACCAGTCCGCCAAATTTAGCTTGCGACAGACACAGGGGACCATTTCATCATGACACAAAATCATGTACCGGGCATGGAAGCGTCAGCTGTCTCCGTTCTCAAGAGGGCTGTGGAGCTGGACCACAGCTCGCGCTTCCAGGAATCCCTCGTCTGCTATCAAGAAGGAATCCAGCTACTGCTGGACGTGCTGAAAGGTATGGGGTTACATTCATAGCTTGCTATAGTCAGTTATCGACCTGTAATGCACATGTATTATACATAACCCGGTATATTCGTGCCTACTTTTACCACATAGTGCATACAATTATGGTGGTAAATGAACCCAATGAGCTTTGCCAGGTAAAGTTGTGTGCCTGCTTCTCAACAGCTATCAAGGATGACTCAAAGAAAGCTCATTACAGGGAAAAGATTAAGGGCTACATGGAGCGAGCCGAGCAGATTAAAGTCCATCTTATGCGAGAAAAAGAAGGTACCGTGTCTGAAATGTTCAAACCGCAGCCACTGTTAGGAGTTCAGTCTGACCGACTGTCATATTGTCACACTTTGATTTCCTGGTAAAGTAAAAAAATAAAAATAAATAATTGATCTTCGTGTATAAATTCCCATATTAAAACATTAAAACTCCTCTGCTTCCCCTTCTTTGTCTTTTGCATGCAAGAGGGTAAATATCATGAACAGATTAAAATAGCAGAGAACGCCACGGGATACAGCTACGACACCCTGTTCCGACCTTACATCAGCGAGACCCTGACAGAGGTGTGGGTGGAGGATCCGTACATCCGATACATCCATCAGGTAACGGAACATAAGGACCTGGGAGTGGCCTTGTCATGGATATTTCCATGCAGTCGGGGTGGCAGTGTAGTATAACGGGTAAGGAACTGGTCTTGTAACCTAAAGGTCGCAGGTTCGATTTGAGGACACCGCCGCTGTAAATGTAATTGTATGTAATCTAAGAACATCGGTGTTTCACCTTCTCCTACAGAATTATATGATGGACTGAAATATTCAGGAATTCCTTGTGACCGTAGCTAGTAAACGCACTGCTCCACATGTTAAGTTATAGACAGATGTTCTTCTTGCGCTGAGGGTCTTGTTTGTCTCTCTCTCTCTCGTCGCCAGCTCTATAACTTCTTGCGCTTCTGTGAAATGCTGCTGAAGGCTCCCTGTAAAGTCCGGAGGATTCACCTCCTCACCTCCCAGGAGGAGGTGAGCGTGCTCAGACCACCGTGCCCCTCGTGCTCAGCAGTGCGCAGCTCCTGCATGCGTTAATGCAAGTTGGCCTGAGTGAGGAGTCTTAAAAAACATGCAAACCAACATTGCCATTTTATCTGTAAATGTGATGTCATAGGACACACAAAAATCCTCCTATGAATGTCATTTTAAATTCCATTACTGCCAATTCCCATAATGCATGGATTTACTAATTTTAATGCTCTATTCTTTCACTAGTAATTGTTCACAATGCACTCATATAATTAATTGTTTCTCTTAATGACAGCTCACTCTCATACATTGTCTTCGGTCATTCTTTCTCTGATGTGACCCTTTATTTCCAGTGTCAGTAAGGGCCTTGTGTTTCTCTCAGATGTTAAAGGTTAAAGGTTAAAGGTTAAAGGTCAGTGGTGCTTTGCAGGGCGAGGGCTCTTCGCAGCAGACCAATGCCCTGGCTGAAATTAAGCAGTCACTGCAGGCCCATGAGGTGACCCTGGATCTCCAGTACTCCTCCTCCATCCATGACAGGGAAATCAGGTCAATCCCCAATCCCCTTCCATCTCCTTATAAGTGTCTACCGAACGGCTTAAATGTGGAAGTGTGCATGCACTTCTAAAGCCCATCTGGAATCTCAGTCATTGTATTTTATTCTGACAAAACTGTAGCGGGTCAGAGGAAACCCAGTAATTAACATGATAATTCAACAGGTTTGACAATGGCTGGATAATCAAGATCGGAAGAGGACTGGACTACTTTAAGAGGCCACCGGTAAGGCTTGATCAGTGGTTTTGAGTTGTAACCATTGTATGTTTTTACAAAACATTCTGATATGTTCATGCAGTCTTAGAAAAGATCTTTTATTTTTCTTTCAGGGTCGATTCTCCGTTGGGTATTGCGACTATGACTTGAGGCAGTGTCAAGAGACGACGGTCGATGTTTTCCACACAAAACACACAAAGACAACTTAACCATTAACACTGTTTTCGTAAATCCGCTGGAGGACATTGGGCACAGTATAAAAATCATACTGGACTTCTTAAGCTTTCAGGGCAGCATTCTTACAGAGATAATGTAATTTAACTTTAATGTAATTTCATTGGAGTTTTTATATTTTGTATATGAAAAAGACTGACAAACATGGAAAAAAAACCTTCACACTGGATCTTCCAACCTCACCACCTGTAATGAGTCTGTTAAAAATAGACATTTATGGTACATTAATGTTGGTAAGATTGGAAGGAGATCCAATGTGCTGCAGTTTTTCCTCCCCGTCATTGTTTTAAGTACCTGGACACAAAAGATGACCAATAATTTTTACTATAAATTGTGTGTGGGGAAAAAGATGAAATGCTAAGTGCCTTGGAAATATAAAACAGATTGTAGGGATGAATTGAGGTCTGCCATAATTCGCGTGCATTGCTTTTCTGAGCTCCTCTACACAGCGATCTTCCGAACTGGCGCTGGAGTCAGCCCTATCCTGTTTGCACTACAATAGGAGGGTGGCCTTTCAGATATAAGTGTATGTTTACGAATGTATATTTGTTACTTTATTGATGGATACACACTGCAGTGATATCCTGAATAAAAAAATAAGACATTTTAATTCCAGTATACGTTGATGTTTATTCACATGACAGCAGCCACATGCTGGCATAGAATATTCATCTTGGTTTCAAGTTCACTGTTCAGCGGGGTTGTCCTCAGCACAGCCGACGTAAGAACCGCGACTTCACTGGGGCAGAACTTGCAACCGACCAAGAGGGCGTTTAGTTCGTGGCAGAGCGCTGTGGGCAGCCAATCTTGAGGTAGTTCGATGGAACAAGTCTCTATAATACCATTCTTTACGTCCATATTTAAAGTGACTTCGGTGGTGGAAGCTTCGTAGCTGACCTCAAAGCAGGTACTGACGCTGAACTTAGGCGTTCTTCCGAACACCCATTCCCAGGTCTGAAGTTCGGAGGCCATTTTATGGATGCCGGGAAGGCACAGCTCGTCTGTTGGGTCAACAAGCATGACTGCGCCGTTCAGTCCAAACTCCGCACTGTACTGGGATGCTATGGCCTCCATGATTGCGTCGCAGTCTAAAGTTGGGTCCTCATCCACGAGATTTCTCACGGCCGAGGGCACGCTGGGTGTCGCATTGCTCCTGATTGATCGGCACGTGCTTTTCAGAACCGGGGAAAGCAGTGCCAGATCTGCTGCGCAAAGCAGTGTGCAATGATGATACGCGTCTGCTCTCCCCAATTTAGCGGCAGTCCCAGAAATTTTAAAGTCCCGATTTAGTAGTATGTCGAATCTATCGGTTGCGTGCACATCCAGAGCGGGACGCAGTTTCTTTAAAGCGCTGGTAACAATGTGAAGATTCTTGTGTCGATCGTACTTTCGCTTTGACGTGAAGAAGGTCATGTTGATGTTCCCCAGGTCTTGGTACACGGTCCCTCCACCACTCCGCCGTCTCGCGAGTGGGACCCCCCTCTCTCTCATTAGCTGGAGGTTACACTCCTGCCAGGGATTCTGATGTCTGCCGATGACCACTGCTGCGGCGTTTCTCCACAGGAAAAGTATCCTCCGATCCTGGAGGTCCACGTGCTGGTGTACCCAGTCCTCAAAAGCCAGGTTTTCATAAATGTCAGTGGACATCGATTGAAGGACGAGGCCGGTTTTGCCATTCTGCTCAATGACAGCTGACAAAGTGCTCAATGGTCGAATTAGACGTAAACAGCCCCGAGTGTTTGCGTACACGTGTGCACAAGTCCTTAATATCATTGCACATCTAACGATTAAATGACTAAAACTTATTAATACAGAAAAAGTATTTAAATGCAAGAGATATATTGAACGTCTGTAAAGAACTTCACCGGCCATGCGCAGTGATATGACGGCTACATCCACTTCCTGGGTTAAAGGACGGGAAATAATGATATATGTCCACCCAGCACCATCTAGTGGTGGAACAAACACGGGAAGGTTCAGTTTTCAGCTTGGACTAGAAAGAGATGTTTATTGGCCGTAGCCTGCATCCAGAGATTTTGCAGCAATATTAAGCAGTCTCTCTCTACGGGCTTTGGTACATCCTTCCGTGCGGTTCTTCAGTATATGCAATTTTCAACAGTAATGATGCATTTTATAAAATACACAGAACTATTTACGGGCGCAGTCTTCATAGAATTACATATGAACTTTATTAAGCACTTCTCAAGTATTGTGCATTTTGTTAGCGGTATTACAAGTAAACGTGAAAAACGATTGCCCATGTAACGTTAGTATCATGCAAACACACCAGGCACACTCATGATAAGGGTCATAGTTTCAGGCAAGTCGTGACATGAAAGCCAGGGCAGACGAATTAACCACCTGCAAGCACGGGGTCAGTCGTACTTGAGCAACTCCTGCAGCTCGGAATCACCGGAAACTCCTGCATAAAATAATGATGGAATCCACAAGCGATTCGGACAAGCAAGAGGTAATCTATTTATAGAAATATCAGGTGTAGCATATTACACGTTGCTTACTATAAAAACAGATAGTACATTTCATGCATGATAACAAACATGCACAAACTGGATTTGCTATACCAGATACAGAAGAGAAGAGAACGTGTGGGCATATTTCACAAGCAGTCCGAAATGAAATTAATTAGTTCCCTCTCATATTGTCGACTGAATCCGTAATCAAACTTATTTTTAAATTTTATTTGTATTATTATGGGCCAGCCTGCTTTCCTGATTTCAGATTTTAAAAAGCATTAGCGATTATTCATCTTGCAAAATATACGCGTGTACTATTATTATTATTATTATTATTATTATTATTACTACTATTATTATTATTACTACTACTATAAATGTATGGTCCATGCTTCATCTCCGCGTGTTGAGTTGGGTAGTAGAGTAAAATCTGTGTAGAACGCAAAGTTGCCAAGGCACCGTCACAACACCAAGCGGAATCTTCGTTGTGATTGGTTGTGATGCTAACGCTGAGTTGTGATTGGTCAGTCCTAAACCAGAACAGAAAAGCGGTTTAATTGTTGCCGCTGGTGAAACTCAGCCAGCTTTAGCGAGCCCTTTCATTACACTCCTGTCTCTCAACCTTTATTGTCACATCTCTCCAGTTAAGACGAAGAAGGTAGTTATCTTTATACATTTCGGGTTAATTCTATCACATCGTTAGCTAACTTAAGACATTTTTCTGCCCGTATAATATGTTTTTTTGCGCTCACAAGGAAACTAAACGAGACAGTCGAGCACAAGTAAGGTTCTGTGAGCCGTTATTTGTTCATTCGTTAAGTACTGCTGGTTAGCTAAGATAACTTACGTCGGTTGTTATTACTGCATTGCATCTTTACGTCAGGAGCATGTCGTGAGTTTATATGTTTGGCAGTGCATGCATGGAGGCATAGGTGGTTGCATGAGCGTTGCCATGACAACCGTAACTGTTTCGAACAGTGCGAGAAAAACTCATTTTGAATGTCTATGGACTCTTCCTTCCTACAAGCATGTGTGTGCGCGCGAGTTTGTGCATGAATAGGTCTATACCTAAATTGGTATTTCTAATTTCTCTGTTGTGCAGTGCATCAGATTTAAAAGCACAGTTTATAAGGTGTTAACTAACAACAATTGAACTGTGAAGTAATCAGAGGCTCGGTGTAATTGTGATTTGCAGAGTCCTTTGAGTGAAAAAACAGAGGGCAGCCCTCCTGAACTTGCGGGTACAAACGGGGACCACAGGAGCATCACCTGTGAGCAGAATAGTCAGGTAATTTTCATTCAGTGTCAGTGTAGTTCTGGGTGGCAGTTGTATATCAATGGTCTGGTACAAGTCAATAGCCAAGAGGACAAGCACATTTAAATTCTGTTACATTTCAGTTCCTTCATGTTTGTGTGTATGCGTGTGTGCATGCCTGTGTTTGTGTAAATGTGTTTGTATGCATGTATTTTTATATATGTGTGGACAGGTGTGCGTGCATGCATGTGGTTGTGGACGTGTGTGCATGCATGCATGTGCTTGTGTATGTGTGTGTGCATGCATGTGTTTATGCATATGTGTATGGGTGTGTGTGTGTTCATGCTTGTGTATATGTGTGTTTGTGCATATATGTGACTGCATATGCATGCTTGTATAGATGTGTAATTGTGCATACGTGTGCTTGTATAGATGTGTGATTGTGCATATATGTGCTTGTATAGATGTGTAATTGTGCATATGTGTGCTTGTATAGATGTGTGTTTGTGCATATATGTGATTGTGCATATGCGTGCTTGTGTCCGATCGAGGTTTTGAGGAAGGATGTGGCCGGGTTGCAGCAGGAGGGGCAGGTGAGCCAGCAGGTGGAGGATCTGATCCAGCAGAACCAGCAGCTGCACCAGGAGCTGAGCCACGTCAGTCAGCTCTCCCTGCAGCTGGAAGAGGACAAGAGGACCCTGCTGGACACAGCGATTAGCAGGACAGACGAAGCTCAGGTGTGCTGCTGCAGCCGGGGGTGCGAACGGGGCAGGGGTGCGAACGGGACCGGGGTGAGAATGGGGCGGGGGGGGAACGGGAAAGGGGTGTGAATGGGACGGGTGCGAACGAGACAGGCTGAAGCAGCTTTCTGGTCTTATCTGTTTTTAGAGCGTCATCGACAATCTGCAGACGAAGGTCACCTGCCTGGCGGATACTGTCACCGACCTTAAAACTGTATGTTCCTCCTGGACCTCGGCTTATTATTGCCTGTTCATGTCATAAAATTATGGCCTGGAATAGTATGTCAATCCTGACATTTAAATATAATCTCCACGTTTTTAGAGTCATTGGCACTGACTTGTAACCTCTGTCAATCTTCTTATGCGTCCTCTTACCTTCTTCACTCTAGGAGGTCTGGTACTGTGTAACTGTTTATGAATTTTAAACTGTTGTTGAATTCATGCTTTGAAAACTGTACTGGGCTGAACTCCCCTTCTCCTCCTGCTGCCCCTGTCCCACAGGAGAGGGCGTTGGCCCAGTCCAGCCTGGACCAGCTGCAGGCCCAGCAGAGTCGCACAGCGGAACAGAACCAGGACCTGCGCGCCTCTGTTCGCCAGTTGCGCCGCGAGAGGGACGCTCTGGCCAATCAGCTGGGGAAGCTTCAGCTCTCAGGTACCGGGTGCTCATGGGATACATGTGGGAACACATAACATTTACTGTGTGAAATACACTTTCCCTTAACACGTGCACCAGTAAAATACAGTGAAAGCAATCGCTGTTACATACTAAAGAATAAAATACATTTTAATTCCATATTTGAACATAGTTCAATGCAAAAGTATTGGAACAGCTGTGTTACATTGGTTGTTCTTCCCTCTGTTCAAAAATGAGCAGAGCGTGAAATGCACCGAGTGAGTTCGGTGAGGAAACTCTTGCTACAGAATGGCAGTCGAAGTGTGCAGAAGCCAACAATATTCAGAGAAATGCCGCAAAAACTGAATTTAGCCTCATAGGCATCGTTTGTTTTGAAGTAGGAACATGAGTAGCACAGAAGTAAAACAGCCAGTCTGCCACTAATGTCCGGATGCTTTTGCATTTAACAGCACGTCAGGCTGTGACTGTGTCTGGGCTCCTGTGTCCTCACACCGTCAGACGATCTGGTCTGCGGTGTAGCGTGTGGGGCCTGCTGTGGTTTAGAGCAGTGGTACCCAACCCTGCTCCTGGAGATCTTCCATCCTGTAGGGTTTCATTTCAACCATCATTTGGCACACCTGACTCTACTACTAATTAGCAGCTCAACAAGATATCTAGCTGTGGAATGAGGTGTGGCTTTGTTGGGGTTGGAGTGGAAACCTGCAGGACGGTAGATCTCCAGGAATAGGGTTGGGTACCACTGGTTTAGGGGCTCAGAGGGGCGGGAGGAGGCCAGGAGCGGGGCGTCCGGAGAGCGTTGGGGGTCCACGGTGTCACGCCGCCTGCCGCTGCGTTCAGGTGCGGAGAAGGGGAAGGAGCGGGCAGCGCGGCGGTGCGAGGGGGGCGGAGCCAGGGCCCGCGGGTCCCGGCTGGACTGCTTCGTGCGGAGCGTGGAGGAGGACCGGGACTTCTACAGACAGGAAGCGGAGAGGCTGCGCAGCATGCTGAGGCCCAGCCGCACCGCCAACGGCCCCCGAGGGCCCCGCGGCCACAGCCCCCCCAGGCAGCCCCCCACAAAGGTAACACCCCCCCCCCCCCTTCCCAAAGTGTCCTGGAGGACCACAGACCCTTCAATCAGCTGTCAGTTTAGGCCTGGAAATCCAAGTGTGTGAACTCTCTGTAGCCAATCAGTGGCTTAAATTAAGCACTGAAGTGCTGGCCTGGAATACACTGAAAACCATCAGAGACTATCCTGGATGAAGTTACTGTGAAGTTCTTTGTCATGTAGCATTATAAAATTGGCCTGTTTAATTAATTAATTTACTTATTTTTAGATTGGTTCATGTTGAAGTTAAATACTGATTTTTAGATGGTCTGGTTGGTTTTTTTTTTTTGGAACTTCAATTGAAGGTGCCTGATTGGTTGTTGTTTTTTTTTTTTGGGGGGGGGGGGACTTCAATTGGAGGTACCTGATTGGTTGTGTTTTTGGGACGTCAATTGGAGGTACCTGATTGGTTGTTTTTTCTGTCTGTGCGTTGGCCTTGCTCAGGGCGGGACCTACGATTCGGAGCTGATGCGCCTCCTCAGGGAGCGGGACGATCTGCAGGCCCTGCTGGACAAGTACGAGCGCCACCTGTCCGAAATCCAGGGCAATGTCAAAGTCCTGTCTGCCGACCGGGACAAGACCAGCGTGCAGTACCAGAAGGTGAGCCGGACCCCAGAGAGCAGAGGCTGTGAAGAAGGCTCCAGCAGCACTGGCGCGTACGCCGTCTGTGGGCTCAGAGTAACTCTGCTAACTCTGGCACCTGAGTGGCCCTTGTACTCATAGAGTAATTGTACTCACTGTTTCAGCCTTGGCTCATGAAACTCAGATCAAACTCCTCAAACAAGGTGTTAAAGATCAAATATGAGCCAAGATTCAGAAATCACGTGGCCTATTTCTCACCTGAAATGTTTTCAGAAACGTACGTTAGTGGACCGTTTGGGTGGAACATGATAGAGTTTATGAACAGGCTGCCATGTTTCACCTGTTTGAAAAGCGTTGGGCCGAAACCAGTCCGGCCAGTGTTCTGGCAGCGTTCCATCGTATTTAAATAGAAACGGGCGATTTTGTGGCTGGATATCTTGTAGTATCTCCAAAGAGGTACTCAGATATCAGGATTGGGGCGGGGCCAGAGTGGAATGCAGGAAGCATTTTTCAAACGTTAGAGGGCAGCACCAAGACATTATTTTCAGCATTTTTTTCTTACAAAAATTTTTTGCGTGCGAGGTCTCTTATGTCCCTCTGTCTGCCCCGCCCCGCCCCGCCCCCCCAGGCCCAGGAGGAGATCGCGCACCTGCGGCGGGAGGTGATGAAGTCGAAGTCTCCGCGGGCGCAGAAG
>CM077298.1:32817710-32877710 GCA_039654925.1 Anguilla pacifica | reverse complement strand
TCTCCCTGGCCAAGATGAAGGACGGCGCGCTCCGGGAGAACTCCCTGCTGAGGGACGACCTGGACAAGGCCCGACTCGACCACCAGGTGAGGTAGAGAGAGAGAGAGAGAGAGAGCTAACTCTGTTAGCCGCGCGGTCACTGCGTCTGTTAACACCACGGTCGCTAACTCTGTTAGCCGCGCGGTCACTGCGTCTGTTAACACCACGGTCGCTAACTCGTTTAGCCACGCGGTCACTGCGTCTGTTAACACCACGGTCGCTAACTCTGTTAGCCGCGCGGTCACTGCATCTATTAACACCACGGTCGCTAACTCTGTTAGCCGCGCGGTCACTGCATCTGTTAACACCACGGTCGCTAACTCTGTTAGCCGCGCGGTCACTGCGTCTGTTAACACCACGGTCGCTAACTCTGTTAGCAGTGTGGTCACTGCGTCTGTACCACGGTCAGTAACTCTGTTAGCACCACTGTCACTGTCTCTGTCTCTGTTAGCACCGCGGTCATTGCGTCTTTTAGCATCACAGTCAGTAACTCTGTTAGCAGTGTGGGCACTGCGTCTGTTAGCACTACACTGTACTACGTCTGTACCACGGTCACTGTGTCTATTAGCAGCGTGGTCACTGTCTCAGTTAGCAACGCAGTTCCTATCTGGGTTAGCATCACAGTCACAGCCTCTGTTAGCATCACAGTCACTAACCCTGTTAGCACCGCGGTCACTCTGTCTGTTAGCATCACAGTCAGTAACTCTGTTAGCAGCGCAGTTCCTGTCTGTGTACAGGCTGAGTAATGTGCTGTTTGGAGCTCCTGAGTGGCGCACCTCGTTGATGTGCGCATGCGTAGGGCCGGGCAGACGCAGGCGGCTCGGACCGCTGTGCTGTTGGCGGTTGTGGCGGGTCTGATGGGCTCGGCATTCCCTCCCCAGGCCCTGCAGCTGAAGCTGGAAGATTCCAGCAAGGAGGCGGAGAGCCTGCAGCGCAGGCTGGGGGAGTACAGCTCCGACGTGTCCCGCCTGGAGGTCCTGCTCTCCTGCAAGGTAAGGCCTGCGACTCCGCCCAGAACAGGAAGTGTGTCGCAACTTTACAAACCCCACTCCTCACGCTTAATAATCTGCGTAGGATGCGCTGTGGGGTGTGTGTGTGTAAATGAGGTGTGGGGTGTGTGTGTGTGTGTGTGTGTGTGTGTGTAAATGAGGCCGCGTGTTTGTGTGCGCAGGAAAAGGAGTGCGCGGAGCTGCAGGAGGCGCAGCGGCGGGCTCTGGGGGAGGCGCAGAGCTGGGAGGAGCGGGCGCGGCTGGCCGAGGAGACGCTCAGCGAGCTGCGGGAGGAGCTGGCCGACGGCGAGAGCGAGAGGCGCCGTCTCAAGGACACGCTGGACAACCAGGAGCTCCGGCTGCAGGAGGTCAGTGATGTCATCATCAGGCGACACAGCTGGTGATGTCATAATCCTGTGCCACTGCAAAAATCTCTGCACCAGGACCTGATGGGCCACAGAATTACAGCTATTATTATTTGCATTTTTGTTTTTCCTAATTTTTCTCCTAAATTTTGAATGTCCAATCATACATATATCAGCTGTAATCTCTGCTGTCATTTCTGGAAAGTGCAGACAAGCGTTTTCTGTTGCGTTTACTGCATTTACTTGCTGGGTTGTACAGCAGGCTGTGTTGGGTTGTAAGTGGGTTCAGGCTGTGTTGGGTTGTAAGCGGGTTAAGGCTGTGTTGGGTCGTAAGCGGGTTCAGGCTGTGTTGGGTTGTCAGCAGGTTCAGGCTCTGTTGGGTTGTAAGCGGGTTCAGGCTGTGTTGGGTTGTAAGTGGGTTCAGGCTGTGTTGGGTTGTAAGCGGGTTCAGGCTGTGTTGGGTTGTAAGTGGATTCAGGCTGTGTTGGGTTGTAAGCAGTACAGGCTGTGTTGGGTTGTAAGCGGATTCAGGCTGTGTTGGGTTGTAAGCGGGTTCAGGCTCTGTTGGGTTGTAAGCGGGTTCAGGCTCTGTTGGGTCGTAGGCGGGTTCAGGCTGTGTTGGGTTGTAAGCGGGTTCAGGCTGTGTTGGGTTGTAAGCGGATTCAGGCTCTGTTGGGTTGTAAGCGGGTTCAGGCTGTGTTGGGTTGTCAGCGGGTTCAGGCTCTGTTGGGTTGTCAGCGGGTTCAGGCTCTGTTGGGTCGTAGGCAGGTTCAGGCTGTGTTGGGTCGTAAGCGGGTTCAGGCTCTGTTGGGTTGTCAGCGGGTTCAGGCTCTGTTGGGTCGTAGGCGGGTTCAGGCTGTGTTGGGTTGTTAGCGGCTGCTCTGGTTGTTCCGGCAGGCTCTGGTGTCGGAGCGCAGCTGCAACGGTCAGATCTCCCAGCTGAACCGCAGTCTGCTCCTGGCAGAGGACGATCTGCGTCAGATCCAATCAGAGCGCTCCTCCACGCTGAGCGACCTGGAGAAAACGCGAGAGCTCTGCGTCAAACTGGACTCCAGCAAGGAGGTGGTGAGTGGGCGTGGCTACTGAGCTATAGGGCTGAGCTGTGTGTGTGTGTGTGTGTGTGTGTTGCTCTGTGTGTGTGTGTCTGTGTGTTACTCAGTGTGTGTTGCTGTGCCGGTGCTGCGGGAGCTGTGTGTGTGTGTGTGTGTTGCTGTGCCGGTGCTGCGGGAGCTGTGTGTGTGTGTGTGTGTGTTGCTCTGTGTGTGTGTGTCTGTGTGTTACTCAGTGTGTGTTGCTGTGCAGGTGCTGCGGGAGCTGGATGTCTGTCGCTCGGAGGTGGAGTTGTTGCGGAAGCAGCTGACCAGCGAGCGCCTCTCCATGAAGAGCCTGGAGTCCATGCTGCAGTCCACCCGCGAGAAAGAGCTGCACTCAGCACTCAGCTCCCAGGAGCAGCACGCTGAGATACAGCTGCTCAGAGACAAGCTGACTGTGGCCGACAGCAAGGCGTGAGTCCTTATGTGTATCTACCCAAATATATACACACACACACATAAATACACACACATGTATATACTCCACCCCAACACGCACACACCCACACATACGTGCACACACTAACATACACCCCAACACAAACACACGACACGCTACACAACACAACAATCCTACTCAACCCCCACACTGCACTACAATGTAGTATTGCATAACCCCCCCTCACCTCGTCCCCGCCCCCTCCCGCAGGAGCACCCAGGTGAGGGAGCTAGCCCAGATCCGCGCGCGCTCTGAGCAGCTGGAGAGTGATCTGGACATCACCAAGAGACAGCTGTGTGCCGAGCGCTTTGAGAGGCAAGGCCCTGCTCTGCCCCCTACCTGCACAGCCACACCCACACCTACCCTACCTGCCTGCACAACCACACCCACACCTACCCTACCTGCACAGACGCACCCCTACCCCAACCCTACCTGCATAGACACACCCACGCCCACCTACCTGCACAGACACACCCTCACTTAAAACTATTTTAAAATGAATGTGTGGTCTGTTTTCTCCCTCCCTCCCTCCCTCCCTCCCTCCCTCTCTCTCTCAGGGAGCGGGCAGTGCAGGAGCTGCGTCTGCAGGGTCTCCCCCCCTCCTTGCGCTCGAGCTCCCCCCCGCGTCGCTCCCTCAGTCCCCGCCGCTCCTGGTCCCCCGATCGCACCTTCCAGAGCTCCCCCGAGCGGCTGGCCACCGAAAGTGCCCGGGACAGGTGAGCACCTGGGCGGCACCGGACATATCCACGCCAAACATCCTACCATGTACCTCTATTTTACATTTTAAAAACTCAACTGTGTAAGCTGCTCTGGACAGGGGAGCGTAAATGTAAAATGTAGGCATGGGGCATGCCCCCGCCAAGGCGGAACTTGGCTGGATGGCATACCTGCCATCCCAATATAACTTCGGCCGGGGGGCGACATAGCTCAGGAGGTAAGACCGATTGTCTGGCAGTCGGAGGGTTGCCGGTTCAAACCCCGCCCTGGGTTTGGCCCTGGGGGCCCTGGGCGTGTCGAAGTGTCCTTGAGCAAGACACCTAACCCCTAACTGCTCTGGCGAATGAGAGGCATCAATTGTAAAGCGCTTTGGATAAAAGCGCTATATAAATGCAGTCCATTTACCATTTACCATTTAACTTCGCCGCCGGTGTAACTAACGCTAAACAGTTGTGCCGCGTGCAGTGAAACTTTCAGTGTGGTGGTACAGTGGTGAGGCAGGGGCACCTAGCAGCGATAGCGATGTCACTTCCTGCGTGGAGATCTGAGAACGAAGGACAACCAGAGCCCCCCGCCCTCTGTGTCCCTCTGGGACTATCGCTGCCCCCTACAGGCCGGGAAAGGGGCTGCAGTGTGTCAGGCACCCTGGAGGGGAACAGCTGGCTTCCGTGAGAGAGACACGGGTCCAGCTCCAGCTCTCCTGGAGCTCAGTCCCACGTTTCCTCCCTAGCCCCGTTCACAAACAAGCTGTCCCACAGCGAGCCTAGTCGGGTGTGTGTGTGTGTGTGTGTGTGGGGGGGGGGGGGTATTTAAATGACTGCGTATAAACTGAAATAACTGTGAAGGAGATGTAATGAATGCTGATTTGCCTTGTGCGCTATGTGTTTATTCCTCCTCAGGAGTTTGGTGTTCAGAGACCCGTACAGCTAGAAGCTGTGTGCAGTAGCTGCCTGCTGGATCCCTACGACCCAGAACCTTCCGTCCCTCGCGTTGGGAGAAACACCGACTGAAGGCTGTGCAGCGTTTGCTCTCCGTGTTTAATGTCCTCGGACAACATGTATTCTTATTGTTTTATAGCTCTGAGACAGTTACTACTACGTGCCCTGCTTTGGGAGACACTAAATGAATAGACCTGTCAATCACACCTGTTGCTTGTGGGTTTTTACTCTGATCATACACCTTGGCAATTCTACCTGTAAGACTTTACTGTACACATATGATTGATATACTCCTGCAATTATTTTGTGTGTGTGTGTCTGGTAATTGAATTTATCAGATATTATCATAATGTTTATAATATTAATAGTAAGGGAGGATTGTGGCATATTTAGATGAAGCTTTGCAAAGCCTTCGCCTCAGACCATTTTGATATGAAAACTCATTCTAACAGTAAGAAACCCTGTGTTGTCTGTCTCCAAGCACTATAATGTGGTGAGTTTTAAATATGGGAAAGTTCCTTGGGTTAACGGTTAACGCGCTCTCAAAATGGGTTATATCCATGCAGAAATCAAGATTTTTCATGCGCAACCTTGTGAACAAATTAATATGGTTATGACTGATGCTCTTACCCCAAAAAAAGACAAGGACATCGTTAATTAAGGCATAAAAGGTCAGGAAGTATTTTACTACCGTTCCTGTTCAAGATGCAAGTTGATTATAGCTTCGATTTTTATTATTTTTTCATCCTGACTGTAATTAATGTTTTCACCGGAAAGCCTGGTACCGAACTTTGATGACGGTCCCTGTCTGCAGGGCCAATTCCTCGTGCGTAACGAGCTACATGGGGTATATTCCCATTCAAATGAAGGAAACGGTCCACAGCGAAATGAATACCCGTTTGTCCGCTTGCGGACATCATCGAAGTGATTTTGAATGTTAAATATAGCCAACGTGATTTCGTAATAGTGTTAATTTACCTAAATATACTAAACGAATGTGTTTGTTGAAAAGAAACAAATAGCCGGCGTTTAAAAAAGTGAGTAAAAGTTTCATGACTTATCGTCAAGCTCACTACTGTGGTAGATTTAAAATCCTCCGTAAAGTGAGAATTCTCCTTGTTTTATGATATTTAACTAGAATATGTTTGCGAACTGGTAAGGACATTTGGTGATTAATGAGTTACAGGTGTACAGTTGTGGTAGCTACACCTTGGAAGGGACAATGGTGCTGCTCGCTTTCTATTGGTTGTTTGCTGCACCTACTGTACCCAAGCACGAGACAGCTGGAGAGGCACTGGCACAAGCTCACGAGCGCTTGCGTAGGGAATATCCGTGTACACCGCAGGAAAACATCAAGGCAACATCAGAAGTGCTTTGAAAAGGTATGCACACTTGTATTCATTCGTCTTGTAATGTTTGTTTTGCTTCAGCGTTTTCGCGTTCAGTGGCGCTTGCAAAGACAAGTTCTGCTTCCTCGCGATCGCTCGACAAGGTGTTTACAAAGTATTTTTTTCTCCCTTAAATTCTTGTGGACATGTTTCAATCGTCTTGGATAGCGATTTCCGACAGTCGTATTGTTAAGGATTTTGGGAAGCACCCCGGTCGATTATTTTTCGGAGAATGTGCAATAATGTACAATTTAGGAATGGCAGAACTCGCAGGGAGTATCCAAATATGGGGCACTTTCGTCAAGGTGAGGAGTCTAGACATTGAACTTAAAGGTTCTACGTTCTGCCGTGAGGGCGACAAACTAAATCTTCAGTCAGAAAACGAAGTCACAGGGACTTGACATTGCCTTTCATGTACAAGGAAACTAAATTTAAATGGGGCGGAATGATTTTATTGCATTCGGTGTAACTGAATAATGTCAGGTAGCTACGTTTTATTAATTGAGAATCAAACTACATTTTCTGTTTAAGAAGTATATCGCATGAACAACGAGTCGTTTTTATAAAACTGCTATAATTAACAAAAAAGAAGATTTCCGAAGCATAAAGGGTGTCATTTTATAAATTACGTGTGTAGGCGATACTTTTTTCTCACTACATTCCCTTGCGTTTTTAGAAAACATTTGCGAGGATAAAAATATCCGTATAGATTCCTGGGGGAGTGGATTAAATCGGTTTACAATCGACCTTAATCTCCCAGCGCTCGTTTCATTTGGATTTCGCTGAGAAAATAAATCCCACATAAAAAAACCCAAAATTAGCAAATTGACAAATCAAGTGTGTCCAGTCTATCCGATAGAAAATACAACTGTACATGTATTTGTCCAGTAAATAAATGCGCAAAAGATGAACCTTCAAACAGATATGCCTCTCAACACCATAAGGAGTATTAAAAAAAAAAAAAAAAAAACAATAATTAGAAACCCACTTAACACTAGAATAGTGTTTGATTCCGGAGGTTTACAGACTGCATCTGCGTACCGGCGCTGTTGGGGTCTTATAATCGCCGTTGTGCAAAAGCGCTCACAAGCCCCTGATATTGGACGTTGCCCAGCTGTCACTGTTGACTTTATCTATTGCAAATGGAGAAGGCACGGATTTAGTGGTGATCTGTGACCCCCGCCCCCAACAGATTTGCATTGCCGGATTTTAGGGGCAATGCCGCTAAATGTAAAACACCCTCCGTTAGACAGGGATCTACTGGTGGTAGGCCTACATGATCTATGACGTAAGATGCAGGGCAGTGGACTGGCTACAAGATTGCGTTGGCCCAGATAAAGAAAACAAACCAACGTTTTTCTTGATGCTAGATCAATTTTTTTTTGTTGAATGCTCTGAATGTTTGTCTTAAAAAGTAGCAGTTTGATTTGTCGGCAGATAAAGCTGTTGACTGTTCATGCTTGCATATCTCATCAGTAGCAGGTAGTCCCTAATGATGACATGTAAAGGATAAAAAATACAATTAAAGGCTCAAATACTTCCAGTATGAATTAATAATAGAGTTAGAGCTTTGAGATGAGGAAAAAAAGTTTTTGAAATATATCAGTCTGGAAAGGGTTACAAAGCCATTTCTAAGGCACTGGGACTGAACTGCACCTTAGTGATAGCCATTGTCTCCAAATAGAAAACGATTGGGACAGTGGTTAATCTTCCCAAGAGTGGCCAATTGGCCAAATTTCTCCAAGGTAACAAAAGATCCCTGAAGAACAACCAAAGAATTGCTGGTCGCTCTGGCCTCTGCTAAGGTCAGTCTACATGACTCCACAATAAGAAAGAGAATGTTTTTTGCTGTGTTGGTGGGTTTGGGATTGGGAAATCCACCCCCCCCCCCCTTCTGTTGCTGTGGGGACAGGTTTGGGATTAGGACCACCCCCCCTCCCCCCTTTCCACCTTTGTGTTGCTGTGGTGACGGGTTTGAAGTGCTCCACAGAGTATGTCAGAGGGAGAAGATGAGTGTAAAAGTGAGCACTTTAGTGCACATCAGGCCAAGTTCACATGCAGGCTTGTTTGCTGTTCCGCAGGGTGTGTTTAAGATGTTCCAACGGGTGGGGGGGGGGGGGGGGGGCAGCAGGGGGATGGACAGGTGGGGACAAGAGCCTAACAGGGAGGAGGCAGGGAGACAGCAGAACTAAAAATAGGAACAGAGTCAGAGGAACGAAGGACAGATTGGGGAAAAAATTTGCTTTTCTTTGGGAAAAACTGGAGCAGTGAGGACTATACCTACAGTAGTGTGTCTGTGTGTGTCTGTGTGTGAGTGTGTGTGTGTGCGGGTTGGTGACAGGTATACACTGCATTTCATTGCAGTAAAGTGTGTGGTATGTGTTCATATTGGAGTGTTCACATGTTTCAGTGCATGCATGAGTCTGTGTATGTGTTTGTGGCGGGGGGTGGCGGGGGGGGGGGGGGGCGGGCAGATGATGGGTGATGGGGTCATATTGGGCTGGAAAGTTGAATTGCCTCCAATTGAAGGATTTAGGCTCTGAGCTGCTGCAGCTCGTGCGCTAAGCTACCTGCTGGCTGCAGAACACATTCGGTAATGAAAAAGAACCGTTAACAATGACTGAATTAGTGCCGTCAAGATCAAAAGCGTTCAGTGACTACATTCAGGAAAGAGACTCGCTCAGCATGATCATTAAGCCAGGACAGATTGAGACATTTCTGTGAATTTCCTTCAACAGTGAAATGGTGTATGGCAGTCTTATATACCCAACTGCAGCATCGCCACAGGTGTACAAGCTAATTAGAGAACAGCTGCCAATCAGAGTCCTTTGAGGTATGCTATGAACTTGTGGCAACAAATTTAAAAATGTAGCGTTCATTAAATGCATTCTTATGTCATCCTTTGTGTAGCCTACATCAAAAAAAATCATCTAGAAAAGACCTGCACTCAAAATTCTCTTAAAATGAGGTTGAACTGAAAACCTCATCCAAACTAAAAATTGAGCATGGATCTTTACTGAATGTGTATATAACATACTTCATAATATAACTTACTACAGTATATGACCTCTCTTAATGCTGATTGTAAAAAAGATTATATTTGCATTAATTGCAGGATTCAAGCAAGACCGCACGTCAAACAAATCAGTCAGTGGCCATCTCCACCAGACCAATTAGAATCTTCTCAGATGATCACCTGACTTCACTTAGGACCACCTGTGGATTAGAGTCTGTCAAATTTCTTCACTGAGAGGTAAGCAGTATTTGTGCACTATTCAGAAATACCTTAAATGTCAGTTTGTCTGATAGTTTTTCAGCGCTGTGCCAGTCTGTTTGAGCTGTGTGAGGGAGAGAGAGAGAGAGAGAGAGAGAGAAATCCAGAGTGTCACTGCGAGCAGGGAAAGACCTTGCTCATATTTAGCAGGGCTGTTACCTTGGTAACATCATATTTCACCTGGGGGAGGGGGGGCGGAGGGTGGGGGGGGAGGTCACCACAGACCCCTGAGCCAGAGACTGTGGTCTTTGGCACAGAGGGGTACACTTTCTCACCAGAGGGTGAACCCACCTGTTTTTGTCCTTGTAAGGTGGGACAGGACCTGGAGGTCAACCGGGTGATGTAGATCAAAGTGTTCTGTATGTGAGCGTGCATGCATGGTGGGGGGGCTTGGGTGGGGGGGGGGGGCTGGGGAGGGGGCTGGGGTGGGGGGGTGCTGGGGCAGGGGGTTGGGTGGGCTCGGGGCCCATGAGTCAGAGCCCCCACTGGCTCTGTTTCTACGGGGCAAGGCGGGACAGTGAAGCTCCACTCCAGATAACGGGCTTCCAAAGGTCGCTGCCGTGGAGACGGTCAGAGAGGGGCCCAACCCCCGTGGTTGGGGTTCGAGTAGCCGGGCTACAGTTAGACACTGTTAATAATCAAGCGTCCCTGTCTCTGTCTCGGGGGGGGGGGGGGGGCAGCAAAACTGCACCATTAATGATTAGGAGCCTCCCGCAGCCATGCAGCCACAGAACGTCCCATCGGCCCAGCGTAGGAGCAACCTTCAACCACCGTGTCCAAGAATACATCACTCATCTCCCATTCAGACACACCACACGCACCCGTCCCACACAATCCTGGCCTCCTCCTCTAACCCAGTCAGACATTTCCGTGCTAATGTTTTATTTTCACAAAAAACATTATTGTTTCAGCAGTGATGGATTTAATCTCTTTGGAGAAGCAGCCGCCACGTTTTAAGGGACTGAGGTTGCTTTCCTAATTTTCCAGTTCGGGTTGAATCCTGTAAAAGCACCACCCTTTAAGAACTGAGCAGAGAGACCCAAAAATAAGAAAGGGTGGTAAATGTTGGCGGTGTAGTATAATGGGTAATGAGCTGGTCTTATAACCCAAAGGTCAAAGGTTTGATGACACTGCCGTTGTACCCTTGAGAAAGGTACTTAACCTGCATTGCTTCTGTATATATCCAGCTGTATTAGTGGATGCATTGCGAATGCTATGTAGAAGTTATTAACCTCCCCATGCACCTGTAAATGGGAAAAGCTGTGGTAAGAGTAGGAATGGATAAACAAAGGAACAGTGTGATATTTTTACAGATACACAGACTTTATCTTCTCTGGTGTTGAGGTTATAAATTCCTCACACGTTTGTTTTGGCATTGCTGCTGTCAGCTTGAATCTTTTATCACTGTCCTGTCGCTCGCTCGTTTCTTGGAGCCCATGTCATTCATTGAGGAAAGGGAGAGCGAGCTCAGCGACAGCTTGTAAGGGCCACTGACCGGTTGCCCAAATTATTTCGACGTTTACGTCAGGGTGAAAACGCTGGTCTCGTCGCGTTTCTGAATCCGAGGCCTCAGAGTGCAGCGAGTTGTTTTTCTGTTCCCACGGTGAATGTGTGGCAACGTTGAGGCCCCCCTGTTCCTGAACGTGCACTTTGTTCAGGGAGAGAAGGAGCGTCACTGACCTGTGAGACAATGGAGATGGGCGGACCCAGGGGCAGGCCGGGCTCGTAGTGCTGGAGATAATGTTGCATTGTGGGAACGCTGATCCTGAAAGCTGAACAGGGCTTACTTATTCTGCTCAGAACTCTGGAGAACGAGTCCGGCAGCCAGATTACACTGTTCATGACGCACACTTAACCCGGACCGGGACATACAACCATCTGGGGTACATTAACGCTATAGACACCTGTAAAATTATTGCTGGTTACTTGCCATTTTAAAAATAACGTCTTTTTTGTAACCAGTATTCAAAGCCAAATACCTCTTTCATGTGACTGTATGTTTTAGTCAGCAGCATATTTCCTTGAAAACTATCTGGAATTTGCTGGGGTGTTTTAAAGTTTTGCTGACACTTAAAGAGTAAAAGAATTTAAAATGTATATTTCATCCAGGCCTGCACCTAAATGTGAACTGATATACCATAATCCTGGGCAAATAATATTGTCAGATATATGAAATCACCGATTTATCACCTGATTGGCTAAGAGCACAAATGTCGGAGAACCAGATGAGCGAAGTATGGAGAAGCAGCCAGTGCCAGACACCCACTGCAGTATTCGCGGTGATGCAAAGTCTGGGTACAGTATGGCAAAGGCGTGGTCTGTTTGTACAGTACAGTGTAAACATTTACACGCGCTTTGGTTTTGCAGTGTTAATGTGTGGGCCGGCTAACTTGGCCCAGAGACTGTTAATCAGTGCAGTCCTTCTGAACGTTCTGAGTCTGTCCGGGTGAATACGTGACCCGTGAGGACTGAACACACAGTGATATCTGAAGGGAGTGGTCCTGGTCATAGGTCTGTATATGACTGACAGTTTTGGTCAGATCTGTCTGCATGAGTTGGTCACTGAGATGAAGGTAAAGGTCATAGGTCACATTGAGATGAAGGTAAAGGTCACAGGTCATTTTGAGATGAAGGTAATGGTCATTGGTCACTTTGAGATGAAGATAAATGTCATAGGTCGCTTTGAGATGAAGATCATAGATCACTTTCAGATGAATCTAAAGGTCATAGGTCATTTTGAGATGAAGGTAAATGTCATAGGTCACTTTGAGATGAAGATAAAGGTTATAGGGAATTTTAAGATGAAGGTAAAGGTCATAGGTCATTTTGAGATTAATTAAAGGTCATTGGTCACTGAGATGAAAGTAAAGGTCATAGGTCATTTTGAAATTATCATAGGCCATTTTAAGATGAAGTTAAAGGTCATAGGTCACTGAGATGAAGTTAACGGTCATAGGTCACTTTGAGATGATGGTAAAGGTTGTATGTCACTGAGGTAAAGGTCATAGGTCAGTTTGTGATGAAGGTAAATGTAATGTGTGTAATTTAATGTAATGGTGAGCAGTCACTGTGTAATGAATGGCTGCTGCAGTCACTCTGGTGCAGGGCATCCCCGTGTCCCTGACTGTGTGCGGTAAGAAACTCCCTCATCCTGCAGCAACCTCAGGTTCTGTTCCATGTTTCACCAGTGGAGCGGCGATATTGAGCTGCGAGATGGAGTAAATGTTTCATCATCGGTGCTGTACCAGCAGTCTGATTTAGATTGAGAGCAAGGCTACTGTGTGCATGTGTGTGTGTGATTGTGGGTGAATGTGTGTGTGTGTGTGTGTGTATCTGTACTGACGACAGAGATAAAGTAAAAGCCAAACTGCTTTCAGGTAATGACACCTGAGAGCCTGTGCTTGATTCAGTAGTACGGCTGTAATACATTTTAGACTGTGGACCGGTCAATCAAACAAAACCGCTTCATCCTGTCTGAAAGTACTTTTCAGCGGCTCCTGTGTAAATATCATGATAGACTGATGCGCTGCCATGCAGGTGAACAGAACCTCATCCAGTCGTGCGACGAACGAACGAAGATTTTTTTCTAGCCCATATCAGAAGCATAGTGACGGCAGCTGAATTGCCCATGTTCTGCACTGTCCTGTGTCACTCTCATTCCAGACATTAATTTTGGCCTAGTCCCACAGCAAGCTGTGCTGCTCTACTGAACATTTTGCAAGGATAAAAAAAATTCTCTGAAAAAATAAATTGCTGGGGGGACATAATAAGAGTTAGAAGAGGAATGTGGCTGAGATTACTGATGGGTTGTGACAGAGGTTAATGCTCCATGTGATAGAGAGTTTGTTATTTGATGAGCCTCTGACTGCAAAGGCTTCTGGTCTTGGGTCTGTCACGCTGGGGCAGATCTGGACGGGGCAGGTACAGTGGGGCATTTATCTTCAGTGTCCCGTTGCCATAGAGAACGTGGAAGGAAACTTCTGGAGAGTGCACTCAGCTAAAGATACTGCACTGGCCGCTGTGAAAGGTTCCCTTTTTCTCACCGAAACACAAGACAAGTGGGAAAAGTGAGCCTTCTCCCTGGAGACGGACAGCCCACCTCCCCACCCCATCCTGCCCCCCCCCCCCCCCACTGTGGCGTCTGTGTGGTCTATTTGAGCCTGGCACTGAATGGGGACAGTGAAGCTGACTGGCTCAGAGACTGACCGCAGGTGTGTGTGTGTGTGTATGCGTGTGCGTGTGTGCGTGTGTGTGTGTGCGTGCGTGTGCGTGGTTTCTTTGTGCCGTCCTGTGGCAATAATGGAACTGCAGAGACAGCATCGTCTCCTAGACTATCCTACCGTTGGGGGGGGGGGGGGGGGTTGTTGTGGAATTCTGGAATTCCCTCCCCGCCCACCCAATCCAAAAGTCCAGCTCCTTTTAGTAGCTACTGTCGCCCTGTTTCACCTCCCAGCCCCTGACATTATTACCCGCTTGCAGACCACCAGGGCCTTGGCTTCTGGCTCCACTTTATTTAGCGGGAGAAACAGGCAAATCTCAAATGCAAATCTGAAGTTCCCGCTGCAGGTTTTCTGTGGTTTCCTCTTCAATGCACAGCCATTTTATGTCTTGGAAACAGGGTGTGTGGATTCCTGTCAGTGGCTTAAATGAACACGTATGACTTATGGTAGTGAGAATGCTGCCGGCACTGAAGGGGTTAATGTGGTAACTTTGGTGCTGGCAGGTGATTGGCAGGTCTGGGTTTGGTCCAGATAATCTGTATTTTCAGAACCAGATGACATACAGAATGGGTTCCCTGGACCCTCAGATCCTGGGTGGTCCTGATTGGGTGGGCAGGCAATTGAGGTGATTGGCTTAATGCCCTGGAGCTGCCATTGGCTCTTGCACGTTCAAATTTGTCAGTTACAGCAAATGCTAGCGTGGCAGGTTTTGTGGAGGTTGTGGGAGGGGCTCCATTGAGCGGGCAGCATACTTCTTGCGGAAACGAAGTTCGGCGAGGTCGTAAGACCAAAATGACGGGATTGCGGAGAAAACGAACAAACGCATTTCCTTGTGGAAGTTTTTTCGGCACTTCTTGCGCCTCCAAGATTTTCTAACTAGCCGAAATCACCGCAGATGACACCGATGCGAACGTCGTGTGTGATTGGTCAGAAATTCACGGTGGACGTGATTTATTTTGTTTTATTCCCGCATGCTGATTCCCCGTCTCCATGGAGACCACACTGCCAGCAACGTTACAATAATTACATATATACATAATACAATAATATTGATACTTTTGTTGCTACGTGCGGTTGCGAAACCACATCGAGTATAAAACAATTTAGTACGCAGAGACCTTATTCGGTTTCGGCAAGCCGAAAAAAATGTGACTTCTTTTGAAGTATGCTGTCCGCTTTGGTCTTCCCAAAAACCACGCTGAACTTGGCCTAGAATTCAGAGATCAGGTCTTGTGGTCTCTTAGCAACACAGGATAATTTTTCCTTTCTCTCTCTCAAACACACACACACACCCACACACACGCAGCACAGAACTTTGATGTCCTGTTCTGAGTGTAAGTTTCTCCCATCATTCAGGCTTCCAAATCAGTTTAGCATGTTATAAGGAGCTTACAGCAGTGTGTGTGTGTGCGTGTGTGAGTGTGTGAGCATTCAAGTGTGTGTCTGTGAGAGAGTGTATGTGAGTAAGCATGTGTGTGAGAGAGAGTGTGTGAGAGAGTGTGTTCACACGCACGCTTGTGTGTGAATTTGTTTGTACGTATACACAAAGCCTGATGTTTAATCCCTGGCTGACCTGATAAAATAGCCAGTGATGCATGAACAGCAGAAATGGATGGCTGGTGCTTTTAAACGTAAGCTGTAAATGCAATGAGTTTATACAGGTCAGCATATACACAATGCAGACCCAGACAAGCTCATGGACATACCCTGCAAACTACAACACTGGGGGGAAAAACAGACATCCTCCTCCTTCCTTCCTGTCTTGCTTTTGCATCTCTGCAGTAAGTAGGCCATCAGTTAATCCTCTTACAGATTAATCATAAAATGTAAAGTTTTCACCACAGTTTATCCCTCAGACTGATACAGCAATAACATTCACAGAAACAAGCGTAAAATGAAATACTATTAAATATGATTTCTCTACAACGCGGCAAAACACACAGACACTCGCAGCACACGCACACATCACACTACCAGCGCACACACACACACACACACACACACACACATCATACTAACCGCACACAAACATACTCACACACTCACACACACACACTCACAAGTACACACTCAGTGATGTATAGTGCTTAGCAGTGCTGGAACCGCACTGTACAGAGGGTGCAGTGTGTAGTGCAGTGTGTAGTGTGTAGTGTGTAGTGCAGTATGGAGTGTGTAGTGGGAATGTCTCCCATCCGCATTCCTAACCTTCCTTCCAACTCTAGTACCGCCTTCAGTACCGCAGCGACCCACTCCCAGTGAAAGCCACTGTTAAACCAAGTCATTGCCATTACGATGAACCAGGAATTAGAAACATAAATAAGCTGCTACCTCTGTTACAGTAATACGCCCGCTAGTCGGTTACCGTTACCCCGGTAACAGCATCAGCACCAGCAAGCCTTATCTGCGTGGTGGAAATATCCTGTTGTTTGGTTCAGAGCGGAGCTGACGTGCCGTGTTTTCAGCTATTTAAAGAGACGGTGATTCCCCCGAGGGAACCTGCGGTCGGGATGGGGAAACGTTTTGTGACGTCACCGGAGTCGTGACAAGGCTCTGCGTCTGACTGCAAGGTGGACGGCAGGAGGGGGAGGCACAGGTGCATGGGGGGACTAATGAACTCCTCAGTGCTCTGTGACTCAAAGAATAGAGCTGTGGTGCGTTTGACCTGTCCCTCAGCTCCCTGGAGGTCACAGGAGGTTTTACACATTTAGGGACCCTGGCTTCTCTGTGGAAAGGATGGAGACAGAGACTGAGTGCTCAGAAGGATAGGGACAGAAACTGAGAGCTCAGAAGGGTGGAGACAGAGACTGAGTGCTCAGAAGGATAGGGACAGAGACTGAGCGCTCAGAAGGATAGGGACGGAGACTGAGTGCTCAGAAGGATAGGGACGGAGACTGAGTGCTCAGAAGGATGGAGACAGATACTGAGCACTCTGACAGATAGAGACAGAAACTGAGAGCTCAGAAGGATAGGGACAGAGACTGAGCGCTCAGAAGGTTTGGGACAGAGACTGAGTGCTCAAACTGACTGATGCTGTGCTGCTGTGCTTTCTAAGCACTGCCTCCCTCTCCATTTCCTTCCCTCTCTGAAGGGAAACTGAGGTGAACAGGGTTTCCGATGGTGTGTCCCAGGGGCAGCTCTCTGCCTGTGGGTTTCTGCTCCAGCTGGGCACGCAGTTAATTAGGCTCGATAGAGCTCTTATCTACTGACACGGATCTCTTCTGTTCATCTCTACATTTAATGTGCTGTGAACTCTTCATGAAATAAAGACTTGTGTTTGTCCCTTGTCAGAAAATATAGGTATCAGCAACACTTTCAGGCTTCATCGGCTGTTAAATTTTTTGTTTTAACACGTCAGATGAACACTGCCGATTAACACTGCTGAGTGACACTGGGGTGTCCCGGGGTAACACTGGTGTACTTCATAAGGGCTTCACACTCTGTGGTCTTGGTTTCAATTCAAAAGTTCAAAAGGGGGATTTTCTCAGAGGGAAGGGGGGGGGCAGCACAGTGACTGTATGCTTGAGATGCAGCTGGTGCCCAGTTTTGCAGGGGGTTTGGGTTGGGGGGTGCGAGGCGATGGGTACAGGCCCCATCCCATCCATCTGCTCTTCAGTCCAGGATTGTTCTCCTGCTGTTTCCCCGAATTCTACTACAGAAAATAATTTAGGTAATACTGGAAATAATAATAATTATATTATTGTAATAATTGTGTTTGCATTGCATTGTGTTTAAATGCAATGGTCCATACGCATATGCACCCTGCCCCCCCACTGACACACACACACACACACACACATACAGACATGCGCACAGACACACACACACACACAGACACAGACACACACACACATACAGACATGCGCACAAACACACACACACACACAGGCGCACACACACACACACACCCACCCACACACACACAGACACACACACACATACAGACATGCGCACAGACACACACACACACACACACACAGACACACACACACACACACACACACAGGCACACACACACACACCCACCCACCCACACACACACACACACACACACACATACAGACATGCGCACAGACACAGACACAGACACACACACACAGGCACACACACACACACCCACCCACCCACACACACACACATACAGACATGCGCACAGACACAGACACACACACACACACACAGACACACACAGACACACACACACATAGAGACATGCGCACAAACACACACACACACACACACACACACAGCTCTCATCTCCCACAGCATGCGTGGTAAAGCTGCTGAATCATGCCAGTTTGCAGTACTGTGTCTGTGTGCATTTCACTATCAGCTCGTTAAGCTCGTTAAGCAGAGGATCGGCAGAATGCGCGTGTGCCCTGCTCTCTTCCCTTGCTGCAATTTCAGCAAACGGCAGCATCATATCAGCTGTCCTAAAACCACTCCCAACATGCAAGGCTGTGACCTTCTAAACATAAACCTAGCAAGAAAGAAAAAAATTTTAATCTGTAAAGATTGTAAAATAATAGAAATGATAATTCACTCTGACTCGTGCTTTAGCTCCGGTCCACACAGTGTGTATGTGTTCAAAGGTAAAGAGGATAAAGGTAAAAGGTCAAGGGGTCCTGCTGGAGAGAGAGAAAGAGATGGTGTTTGTTCTCTATGCAGGAGCTCTGTGTGAGGCTAAAAAAGTGATAGATGGGGGGGGGGGGTGGGGGGTGTGTGGGGGGGTCTGCATGTCACTCAGATGTTTAATGTCACATCACACTATCTCAGAATCGCTAGGCAACGATGACGGATGCCCAGGCCAAAGTCAACAGCAGCAGAGGGCTGGTTTGTTTTGAAGTGCCAGACTCTGCTGACGGGTTTGGGGCTGTGTTTGGAAGCACTGTACTGTGCTGATTGGTTTGGCTGTGTTTGGAAGCATAGGACTGTGCTGATTGGTTTGACTGTGTTTGGAATCCCTGGGCTGTGCTGAGGGGTTCGGCTGCGTTTAGAAGTGCTGGGCTGTGCTGACGGGTTCAGCAGTGTTTGGAAGCACAGGACTGTGCTGATTGGTTTGACTGTGTTTGGAAGTGCTGTGCTGTGCTGAGGGGTTTGACTGTGTTTGGAAGCACAGGACTGCGCTGAGGGGTTTGACTGTGTTTGGAAGCACAGGACTGCGCTGATTGGTTTGACTGTGTTTGGAAATGATGGGCTGTGCTGATTGGTTTGACTGTGTTTGGAAGTACTGTGCTGTGCTGTCTGGTTTGGCTGTGTTTGGAGTCACTGGGCTGTGCTGGCAGGTTTGGCTGTGTTTGGAAGCGCTGGACTGTGCTGATTGGTTTGACTGTGTTTGGAATCCCTGGGCTGTGCTGAGGGGTTTGGCTGTGTTTGGAAGGGCTAGGCTGTGCTGACGGGTTCGGCTGTGTTTGGAAGGGCTGGGCTGTGTTGCGGGTTTGGCTCGGGTCAGAGAAAAAATGGGAAACTGGGGTAAAAAGTCTCATTTCTGATCAGACCGATCTGCTGCAGCTCTGGGGCGACAAACAGAATGAGTGAGTTTCAGAACCGAGTATCGACGGCAGATTTTAAGACAGTTTTATGACAGGAAACGAGAGCTGGAGCAGGTCCAGGTGGTGACGGATCCTCTTACTGTTTACCGCGTGCTAAAGCAAAGACATTACCCTTCTATTCAGACCCATTTAGAGTCAGTGAGTCAGTGAGTGAGTCAGTGAGTCAGCATGGGACACTACTGTTTTGTCAGTCTAGTCACAGAAATAAAAACATAAAACACATGACGCATTCATTTGCTCTGTTTGGTGGTGTGTATGTCCATGTATATGAGAAGTGTGTCTGTTTGTGTGTTTGTGTGTGTGTGTGTGTGTGTTTGGGGTGTGTCTGTGTATGCCTGTGTGTGTGGTATGTGTGTGTGTGAGTGGTGGGGGGTGTGTGTGTCTGTATTTCTTTCCTATATTAATAGTTTACAGCACATACATTGGGGCCGCGAAATCGTTGATGTTAGTTTCGGTTCTGCACCCCCAGGGTGTCCCGGGCAGTCACGGGGTCTGTGTGTGTAATGGCCGGGCCCTTTGTGTGTAAGTAAAGGGCAGAGAGCTCCATTACTGCATATCCTGTTTCTGCTCGGACGTGGGCCGTGGATCGGCCTAAAAGCCCCAGCACAATGAGTGCGTTAAGCACACAGGTCTGGGATCAGTTACCGATCCCTCTCCCTCTCCCGCTCCCCCGCTCGCTCGCGGGACGTAGCACATGGCTCACCTGCTCACCTGCTCACCTGCTCACCTGAGCACGCCACGCCGTCCCCTGCCCGCTCGCTCGCTCGCTGCGCGTTTATGGGCCTTTTTATAGCGCTCTTCCTCCGCTCTGATACCGCGTGACCCGCTATCTGCTCCTCCAAGGACAGGCTGTCGCTAACGCCCGCCGCTGAAGCATGAGAGCGTCCCGCCATTATCACGCGGCCCCCGTCAGGTGGTCCCGTCAGGTGGTCCCTGTCCCCTTAGGACAGCCTGAGCTCAGAACCAGGAGGAACGACCCCTGCCCCGCCCGCCACACACACACACACACACACACACACACACACCCCAGGGGAGATAAGGACAGGGTGAACTGTGCGTGTTCCTCCACACTGCGGGAAGGCAGTGCTGGAGACAGCGCATTCCACGCTGTGGGTCTCAGAGATATGAGCTGTTAATGTGTAACGCTGCGGGCCTGACGGCGCCATCAGCTGGGCTCTTAACCCTCAAATTCTGGGGTCCTGCTCAGTTTGTATCCCATGTTCGTGTTTTAAAGAGTGCAGAAAAAAAAACATTTTATCTCCCAGGATTCTGTGTGCACATATTTGGGATGCTAGTTGCATGAAATTATTTCTTCTCTTTTGTGGTTTCATGTAGAGTAGTGGCAGAGGTCGCCATGGAGACCAGCGCTGCAGAAGCAGAGGGAAGCAGTGAAGACATCACAGGTTAGAGTGCCTTGTCTTCTCTCCTCTCCTCTCTTCTCCTCTCCCCTCCCTGCCCCTCCCCTCCTCTCTTCTCCCCCCTCTCTCCTCCCCTCCCCTCCCCTCCTCTCCTCTCCTCTCCCCTCTTCTCCTTTCCCCTCCCCGCCCCTCCCCTCCCCTCCTCTCCTCTCCTCTTATTTCCTCTCCTCTGTGTCATTGGCTTTTTTACGCAGCGTATGTGTGTCCACAGGGAAGAAGAAGTCCAAGCTGCAGGTCCTGAGGTCGCGTCTGTTTGGGAGGATGAAGAGGAAGGAGACGGAAGGACTGATGAAGCAGAGCCAGTCTGCCAGTGATGTCACCGCTGAGGCGGCCAGGGAGGGAGAAGGAGACTCTGAAGACGAGTTTCTGTGAGTCTATCACCTCTTCCTTTTCGGCGGGTAGGGGGCGAATTTAAAAGAATGTGAGTTATTCACTTACTTTATACATTACTTCAGCATTATAAATGGACATTTCTAAGATTGTAAATTGAAAAGATTGTAAATACCTGCCTACACCTGTGCACACCTGCCTGTGTCTCTGCCTCACAGGTACTCACACGGCCGGCTGGCATCTCGAGCGATGTCACATGACAGCATCTTCCTCGCCGATGAAGCGCAGGCCTCCGTGGAGCCGGTCCGGATTCTGTCCCAGGAGAGCGTGCACGGAAAGATCAAAGCCCTGCAGGTAAGCCCGGGCTGCCGGTGGGCCTGGAGAAACGCAGCACAGTGGTTGTGCCATGTTCTGGGAAACTCAAGGCGACTCCCCTCCCCGTCTCTGACTGGTCAGATGAAACAAATGGCTACTGCTCTCCCTTTCATTCATTGGTCAAGTAAAATGAATGACTGCTGCTCTCCCTGTCTCTGATTGGTCAGATGAAATTAACGTCCACTGCTCTCCTTGCCTCTGATTGGTCAGATGAAGCTGCAGCAGCAGAATCTGCGTCTGGGCCCGCCCCCCCTTTTGATCCCTGGTAAGCGTGCGGAGGACACGGGGGTTAGCTCTGAGGATGACGGGCTGCCCCACAGTCCCCCCGAAATCTCCCTCTCCCTGCCTGAGGGCCTGGCTCGGGGTACCCCAAAGGTGACTACAGCAACCCCCAAAGCTGTAAAACATACCCCTACATGCTAACCCCAATATCACATATACCCATAAATACTGCCCCCGATATCACATATACCCCTAAATACTGCCCCCAACATCACATATACCCCTACATACTGCCCCCAACATCAGATATACCCCTACATACTACCCCCAATATCACATATACCCCTAAATACTACCCCCAATATCACATATACCCCTTAAAACTGCCCGCAACATCAGATATACCACCCACATCCTTCCTCCAACATGACTTATACCACCACATACTGCCCCAAATATCACATATACACCAACACACTGCCCCCAATATCACAGATACCTCCACATTACTGCCCCCAACATCACATATACCTGCTACATACTACCCCCAATATCAGTGGGCTCAGAGTAAGACTCACATTTGATCTGTGTCAATGGCAGGGTCAGTCCTGCACTGCACAACTGGACTCTCCCTCCCCCTCTCTCTCTCTCCCTCTCTTTCTCTCTCTCTCATCATCTCTCTCACCCCTCCCCTCTCTCTCTCTTTCTCCCCTGTCTCCCTCTCTCTTTCTTTCTCCCTATCTCCCCCTCTCTTTCTCTCCCCCTCTCTCACACCCCCCTCTCTCTCATTGTGATAACCCTTTGTTTCCCATCAGCCATTTCGTGACACTGAAACCTCTCCCCCATTCCACCCACAGTTCCCTGACACTCACAGAAACCTTAGCTCTTTGAGTTTAGCGGGAACAGGAAGTGAAGAAGAGGAGCAGGTAATGCAGCTTTCTGTGTGCATGTGAGGGGCATCTCATTCTCTCATAACATGTCTAGCATATCATGTAAACCTGACTAAACCTTATGTGTTACGCTCTTACTGAAGTTTTTGGGTTTTTGAGGTGCACATGCAGCTGGAAAATTCCATGTTTCGGTCTGTAAAATGTGTTCACTGGTCTTGTCTGATGAAATAAAATAATAATAATAATAATAATAATAATAATAATAATAATGAAATAATTTTGTGCTTTCAGCATGCAGAGAGGTATTGGCAGAACAGAGCCACCTGGTTCTTGCAATAATGGATAGTAATGGCTTATTTTCAGTTGTGTTTTATGTAATTTCAGTGAGTGGCCTCAATGGTCAATGATGTATAACTGATCTCAGATCAGTGTTTTTTGTCTGTGTGTCCCTCAGGCTTGCTCCCAGCCTCCGTCCCGCCCCCTGTCCCCCGGGACGAAGCCGCCTCCCCCCACCACGCCCGCCGCCCCGCCCGGCGTGGACTTCGACAGCCCCGCCCAGTTCACCCCCTGCCTGGACAACTCGGCCGCCCGCCATCGCATGTCCGTCAAACCCAGGAACCAGAGAGTCAGCATCAAGGGGCGGAGACTGCCCTCGGTGAGCCTCCTGCATTCAGCCATTTTACAGACGCTCCCCTCAGCATCGTTTCTCCCTCAGCATACTGATAAATTCACACATCTGTATGTTATTGAGCCAGTTCAATAAGGGCCTTATGGGTATGTTAAGCACTGAAGTACCTGAGCTCACTCTCTACCAAGGCAGCCCCACCTGGGGATGGAGCCTGAAAGCTCCGAACTACAGACCAGGGGGGTTACGTTTGAAATCGGGGAAAATATAAGAGATAAATATCAAGATCACAATTTCTCTGTCTCTCTTTTTCTTTCCCTCTCTCTCACTCTCTCCCCCTCTCTCCCTCCCTCCCTCTCTCTGTCTCTTTCTCTGTCCCTCTCTCTCTATCCTCCTCTCTCTCTCCCTCTCCCTCTTGCTCACTCTCTTTCTGTCCTCTCTTCATCCCTTCCTCTCTCTCTCTCTCCCTCTCACTCCCTCTCTCTCTCTCTCTCTCCCTCTCCATCCTCCTCTAGCAGAATGTCTCCCGGCCTCGTTCTGAAAGTCTGAACGCTCTGGACCGCCCCCTGCCGGAGACAGATGAGGAAGAGGAGGGTGTGGTCCCCAAAGACCCGATCCGCTTGCGGTCCTACTCCACCCAGGTCATCCGCTCTGGGGAGGGGGGGGCACTGCGGGACCCCCTGGTGGGGAAAGTGCGCCTCACCGGGGAGGGTTTTGGAGTAGGACACACGGACACCGACTTGTTGGAGGAGCACGTCACCATGAACCCCCTCTTCCTCCGGCCCATGCCTCAGGGTCTGGAGGCCCCCTGGGTGCTGGATTTGGAGACCGGGGCTACCCCGCCAAATTCGGCCGAGTTGCAGAAACCCTCAGAGACTGAACACCCCAGCATTGGCCAACCACAGGGGGGCAGTGACCCTGGACAGAGGGACTCTCCGAAAGACACACCGGCACCCTCCACCACGCCCACGCCCACTCCTGCGGGCCTACCCAAATCTCCAATGAGGCGTGTCCAGGGCGTGGCCCGAGAGCCGGTGTGGCCTCCGGCCCAGCCCAAAACGCAGCCCCTCCCCACTCCCGCCACCGCTGCTGCTGCTACTCAGCAGTCCACAGCACCATGGTGGTCATCTCTGAAAAGGAACACGACGGAACAAACCCAGCGGGACTGCCTGCGCCCAGAGCCATCCCAGTCTGTCACAGCGCCACCTGCTGGCTCGGATGACCAGCCGTCGCCGGAGGGTGCCGATCATGGGAAGCCGCAGGGGCCCGGTTCTGGCTCGTTCCGGTTCTCCATCGCGTCAGCCTGGGACCGACCCCGGGGGGGCAGCCTGCTGGGGAGGGAGGAGAGGAGAGGAGCCAAGAGCTCTTCCGACTCCCTGGAGGTCCTGGCCGGTAAACCGGAGGAGGCCAAACCCAGACTGCAGCCCCTGAACCCTGGGTCAGGGGGGAAGGGCGAGGGAGGACTGCCGGTGAAGACCTCGTTCCCCTCCTCTAGGCGTGAGGAAGAGACGGTGGCAGCTTCAGAGGAGCCTAAACCAAAAGACCAGCCCAGAAACCTGGGGCTGCTTCAGGAGAGGACTAACCCTAATGCCAGGGGGAAGGACAGCACGGCCCCCAGGGGCCCCGCTTGGGGGACTGGGGGCGGGGGCTCCGTGTCGAAGCAGGTTGCCGTGGAGACGGCGACGAGAGGGGCGGAGGAAGTGAAGGATTCGAGAGAGACCCGGAGCAGGGGATCGGAGGAGGAGAGCGAGGGGGAGAAGGATGAGAGGGCCACGTTTGGCGTGAAGCTGCGCTCCACCTCCCAGTCCGCCAAGTACCGCCAACGGGAAGCACCGAATCCAGAGACAAAATCCCCGAGCCTTAGTGTGGAGGGCTGCCCTCCGAGCCAGTCACCTGACCACCAAGCCAGTCTCCCGGGCCAATCACGCGTCCCCCCGGGCAGCCCTTTTGGCCAATCACGCAACACCCCGGGTGGCCCTCTTGGTCAATCACGCGACACCCAAGGCAACCCTTTTGGCCAATCACGCGACACCCAGGGCAGTCCTTTTGGCCAATCACGCGACACCCAGGGCAGCCCTGTTGGCCAATCACGCGACACCCAGGGCTGTCTGCAGGGCCAATCACGCAACCCCCAGGCCCTGACCCCCACCAAACGCCCTGACCTCCTGAAGCAGCACAACGTGGCGGCTCAAGGCTCCCAGTCCCTGAGGCGAGAGAGCGAGGACAGGGGCGCTGTCCCGGGACACCCCTGCCTCAAGCCCCCCCTGCACAGGACGCGCACGTCCCCAAACTCCGACCCCCCTGCGTCTCCTGTGCACCCACCTTCCACCCCCTCCAGCTCCACCAAGTGTGACCACGGGGACAACGAGAGGCCTGGGGAGTCGAAGCGGGGGGGTAAGTCTGCTCCGACACGGGACGCTGCTTGGGTGAGTTCGGTAACCCTGGCAACACGCAGCCCAAGCCTGTGATTGGTGCATTTTTAAAACTTGTGTTGTATGGGTGACTTCAAACTGGCGGCGGCAGGCATTGGATAGGGTTCTACTGAAGAATGAATGGGTTTAAGGTTCGATTTGGGAAAGAAAGGTCCGTGCTGGTTGAGAGCAGGTGTAAATGTGTGCCCTCTGTGATGGGCCACATTGTCAAGAGCCTTGATAAGTGTGACTTCTGAGTTCTGATCTCACATAGATAAAGTTCAGTCCCCGTGAAACATTTCACCTCTTTTTCTACCTAATTTGCCTTTCACAATGACGCTCGTAGAAGAGCCGCTGGGATACCGCACAACACTGATCCAGACAGTCATTAATAGCATTGTCACTGAGAGGGTCAGTGGCTGGCCAGACATGCCAGCTGTTTTGGTTGGACTGCAGGCAGGAGGTGAGGAACTGGATTTACAAGCCTCAGCGACAAACTCAGATTCAGCTTCTTACGAGTGCGATGTCACAGGAAGTCACGATATCAAAACAATCGATGGATCTACTCCAAAACTTGCCACCTCGTATAAGTATCCAGAAATCTGGCAGGGCGGTGCTCAGTCTTTTCCCCAACGTATCAGTAAATTACAGTCAAAGGTCAATTGGTCAAAGGTCAGACTTGATTTGTTTGTACGGAAACCGCTCCTCTTTCACTCCATCTGCCAAACTTATTCAGATGGCCGTACTCCCTGTGCTAGACTGCGGTGACGTAATCTGTGGAACAGCATGGGCACTCTGGGTAAATGAGTTCTGTACCGTTCTGCCATCAGGTTCACCACAAATTCCCCCTTTTAAACCTCATCACTGCACTGTGTAATCCTCAGTAAAGTGGGCATCATTCCATACCCGTCAAAAGAGCCACTGGCCGTCTATAAAACGCTCCTTGGTTCATCCCCTCATTACCAGTGTCATCTATTACAGCCTGCACCCCTCCTCCTCCAACACTCGCTCAGCCCGTTATTCCCTGTTGAAGGTCCCAAAATCCGACACCTCACTCAGTCACCCGTTCCTGTCTGCTGCAGCCTGTGACTGGACTGACCTCCAAAAACCTTAAAACCGGACAGATTTACCTCCCCTTCAGCTTTCATGGCCTCGATTGAGGACATTATAATTGATCCTGCAATTGCTTTCCAGCCTTTTAACATCACTAAAGGCCTTTGTTCTTACGGCTGTTCCTGCATGTTTGCTTTTTATCCCCTTTTTTACCCCCTTTTCCAATTACAGTCCTTCTGTGTTATTTAGTACTTTACTGTGAATCTCATGTGCTACCCAAACATCAGCTGTCCTCTGTATTAATTTGTACTGCATGGTTCTGTTCTGTTTCTTCTGTTTCCAGCTACCTGTGTCCCTGCTTGGCTTATTACTTTGTCTGCTCCCTACTCTGTGTTTCTATATGATGGCTGTATTATTGTATGTGTATGACTCTGTGTGTGTGGTCTATGCATCGTTTTTTATACTCTTGTGATTATTACATTTCTGGCCTTTAACCCTCTACTTCTGGTCCTCAAGAGGCTTCTCTGCTTGCCAGGCCGTGATTGTAAAATAAAGGTGAAATAAAAATAAAATAAATAAAATCATAAGATAGCAACTGTCATTGTACAATGATTCCACAAAATCAGCAACTGTAGCTATACTTGTGTGTCATAGCACAGCATTTGAAGGTATACTATGATGTCACAGACAGCTGATGTCACAAAGAAGCATCTGTAGGTGTTCCAATGTCACAAAGCCTCCATAGTGTACTGTGGTGTCACAAAGCAGCGTAAATATGTGTACTGTGATATAACAACTTCTGTAGGTTCACGTCTTTAATTTGTATTGTGAATACTGTTATTTGAGTGGTGTATCCCAGCCTGAAACCTATTGGCCTTCTCACTTATATAACAGTCATAATTTTTCTTTATTTTGTAGATGATGTTGATCTGCCCACAGATCCATCTTTAGATTCAGGTAATATAGTTGAAAATCTAAAGATATTGAATTAATTTACCATTTTATCACTGAATGAGATCATGTGATCATTTTCTCTTATTCTGACTCACTAATTCATTTTGCAGTCAGTGCTGAATCAACATCGTCTTCCATTGGCATCAACTTAATTTTACAATCACAAATCAAAACACCTGTACAAATATGATTTTCCTCACCTTTCTTAAAGTTCCTTAATTGGGCTTTTATTGGGTGGTGGTGGGAGGGGGGGGGTTTGGGAGGCAAGATACAGAATGTTCTACCTGGATATAAATTCCAGGCCAGGATTAAATACTTCATCTGAAATATTTCCACACTTTAAATGGCAGTAAAATTCTGGCAGATTTCTGGCCATTTTACTGAAGCATCTTCTAATCTTCACCAATATTCAAAACAAAATTCTCCTCACATATGAATCCATATTTTTGATGAATTAATTAATTCCTTGAAAATTCTCAGTGATCTGAGCTTGAAATTCATTCCAGCATCTAAACGGTTAAAAGTTTCATCTGATGCAGTTTCATGAGAGTCCTGCAATCTAACGTGTTCAATGTCACTCTTGAAGGTCCAGCCCCCAAACCAGTGTCGGCCCCGCCCAAGGAGGCGGAGCCTGTGGCGTCGGAGCCTGTGGCGTCAGAGCCGGCCTGGATGACCATGGCGAGGGAGAAAACCAGGAGCCTCCAGCAGATGTTCACCAGCAGACTGCCCCGGGAGTTCACTGTGACCACGCCCACAGCCACGCCCACACCCATGCCGAAACCCTCCCCGCAGCCCGCGCCCCCGACCCCTGCGCCCGGCCCCGCGCCCCAGCCCGCCCCACAGCACCCCCCTCTGGCCATAGCATCAGGGAGGGGCGACAGGGCGCCCCAGGGCAGGGCAGACAGGGGCGCACCAACGGAAAAGACGAAGAACGAGAAGAACGAAAAGACGCTGCTGGCGGAGAGCGCAGCGCCCCCTAGTGATAACAGGCAGGAGAGGACAAACCGATCCTTCCCAGTGGGGGGCAAGGTACGTCTCCGCCATTCTCAAGTCCTGGATCAAAAATCAGACGACGGCTGTGTTCGAAATCGCATGCTATCTGCACTTATCATGCTAACTGTGACGTAAAGTGAGAATTTAGCGTATGCAATGTGAACACACTAAATTCTCATTTTGCGTCACGGTTAGCATGATAAGTACGGATAGCGTGCGGTTTCGAACGCAGCTCATGTGGAATGTGACTGGTTGAGCTTCATCGCCGTGAGCCGGCTGGAACGCATGTTAAAAAGCATGAGCCATTCCTGGGATTTGGCCCCCGTTAGTGAGCCAGCAGTTTTAAACCGCGGTAAAACACGTTAATGATTTACAGGGCTCACACCTGGCTGGGCGTCACTGCGCTGTTTGAGTGATAGGGGGCGACACAGGACTGTGCTGTGGCCTTGCAGGTCAGGCGCACCATGACAGAGAGCAGAAACGTGACTGCTCCCGGCAGCTTGGTGCTGCACATGGCTGTGAGCACGCCTTCGCCCTCTGGTGGTGATGTAGGGGAATGGCTAATGAGCCGACTCACAGAGGTTGTGCTCTTTCCTGTGTGCCAGCAGACAGAAGCTAAAGCAGCCCCACCTGAGACCCACAGCACAGCGGCTGCTGCTCCACACAAAGCAGAGGCCAAGATGGAGGGCAGACTGGCCTGCAGGGTCCACAGCTCAGGTATGAATTTTTGTATACACACTGCGCGCACACACACACACATACACATACTGCGCACACACACACTTACTGCACAGGCACACACATCACACTCACACACACACATACTTTGCATGCACACACATCACACTCACAGATACACACACACACACATACTGTGCACACACACACATATACTGGACACATCCGCACATACACACACACACACACACACACACACACAGATACACACACACACACATGCTGCACACACACACACACATACTGGACACACACAACCACATATATACTGCACACACACACACACATGTGTGTTTGTGTGTGTATGTATGCAAATTTTAATACTAAAACCACCTTAAATTTTGATGTTTCGCCTTAGAAGCAGCACCCAGCAGCACTCCTGCCCCGAGCAGAGAGAGAGAGGACAGGCAGCCAGTTCGGCCTGAGGCCCCGTCAGCAGCGCCTGCTGTGTCCAGCGGGGGGCAGCCATCTTGGATGGAACTGGCCAAGAGGAAGTCCCTAGCCTGGAGCGATAAGGCCATGGACTGAGAGAGAGAGAGAGAGAGAGAGAGAGAGAGAGAGAGAAGGATGGAGTGAGAGGAGGAGAGACACAGAGATCGGCTGTTCTTCTGCTGTGTTAATGTTCGATGAGAGCAGTGGTGACAACCTGCCCAAGTCTCAGTTCAGCCTCAGCCCACTGTCTGTGTGTGTGTCACGCCCACTGTCTGTGACTGTGTGTGTGTGTGTGTGTTTGTGTGTGTGACCGTGTGTGTGTGTAACAGGTGTGTGCTCGTGTAACTGACTGTAGCAGTAATTGTCTGTATGTGTAACAGGAATGTGTGTGTGTGTGTGTAACAGGAGGACTGTGATTGGCTGTTGAAGCTGTGTGTGTAACAGGATTGTGATTGGCTGTAGCAGCTGTGTGTGTGTGTAACTGGAGGGTGATTGGCTGCAGTGATTGGCTGTAGGAGCTATATGTGTAACCGGACTATGATTGGCTGTAACAGCTGTGTGTGTATCTGGAGTGTGATTAGCTGTACAAGCTATATGTGTGTAACTGGAGTGTGATTGGCTGTACGAGCTATGTGTGATTGTGATTGGCTGAAGCTGCCACAGGCTGAGCACGTTGAATGCCCAGTTCACAGCCTTCTCACAACGTTGCTGGAATGTTAGAAAATGGTTTTTCATCTGCAGCAAAGCAAAGCGGTGTGGGAGAACAGACTCTTCAGTAAAAAATGGATTGTTGGTTCATCCATGACCATTTCCGGACCCTGCACAGCGAGGCAGTGTGCTCACAAAGGGGTTGAGTAGATCTTCATCAGAAATGTTTTTAAATGGGCAACACCGTCGTGTAAATCGCTAACATTAACCGTAGCCAGCGAACACGAACCACTTTCCTCAGTGTCCCTGGAAAAGAGGATCACGACACCACATCTAACCTCGTGGCTGTACAGTAATATTGAGCTGATGGCGCTGTTGATCATTTGGGCTGAATGCTCTGGGCGATACAGAGCACCATCACTGGCTGCTCAGACCATCCAGGCAGCAGGTCTTGGAAAATGGCATCAAATTCAAACTGACAAACTGTTCTCATCCTCCCTGTGCTGTATTTTTATGTACACGCAAACAATGCAAAAAAATGAAGGATGCAATTATAAGCATGTGATTAAAGGGAAAAGCAAACTTCATTCTTCTGCTTTTTTTGTTTTGCTTTTGTTTACATCTTATGTCATTGTGTTATTCAGTCAGATCTTGACAGAGGGGAGTGAGAAGAACACTGATATATAGTTGATATAAATTGTGGACATGACAAGTGGGGGAAAAAATATTTTTTTGAAAAGCAGAGGCTGCCATTATGATTCACAGTAAGAAAAGACAGCAGGAAAATAAATGGTGTGTCTGCCTCCCGGCCCGTTTGTCCTTTACTGGGAAGTTTTCTTCAGCTATGAGGTTCCCAGGCTCATATAATGCATTTCCCATTTATTCTGTTTGAATTAAAAGTGTGTAAACAGTGATCTTTCACAAGGGCCTTCTGTCATTTGCTTTTAGCAACACACCCCAGTCATCTCAGCTCACCCGTGTTATTATTATTATTATTTATTAATATTGGTAATACCCTCTTTGATCGGCCAACCCAGAATCTATAATATCGTTACTGAACCCGTGTGTCTGTTTTTAAACCGAATCCCAGGCTCTAAAGCGATAAGGTGAAACTTCAGGACTGACCGCTCGACTGTGAATGCGTCAGTCGGAAATGTACGTAAACCTGGGTCTGCGTTCATAAAGCACCGACTTTAAGAACCCAGGTGCCCTACATTCATTTTCTAACCTTATCCATTATCAGCTGAAAGGTAAGGAAACCGGTCCTAGATCAGTTCGCGTACACTGGCATACAGTACTTTATTATTATGGGCCCCAATCTGGACCGGAAGCTCAGAGCTCTGCACGCACACACATAGCCTACGTGCAGTAATCTATTGTGTGTAATGAAGGGTAAAAATAAAATGAAAAATCTCACCTGGCAGACGTCGTTTTAGGTAGATTCAGAAACAACTGTGAATGTTATGCAAGGAAACTTTTTTTTTTTTTTTTTACAAGTAATTACAGATACAAAAACGTGACTTTTCATTTGATCTCAGAAGATGCATATATTTCATCCATCTGTCCACCGAAATAGCCCGACAGCCGTTTGAGCAGATTTTGCGTACTGACTTAAGGTGTAAGCTTCAACAATCTGTTCGTAAAGGATAGCTGGATATACTGATCCGATTTCATTATGGAAGAGGCGATCTGGCTCGGGGATTATTTGCAGAAAAGCATGGACTTTCCACTTGTTTACACTCGCTGGCTGAAGACTAGGCACACACTGGATTTTATTCGTTTACTTTTGTCGTTATCGAGTTAAGGTGTTTGATCAGCTGCAAAACGGTAATGTTAGTTAGGCTACTCGTGGAAACCAATTCAATTTTTTAGTAAAAGTTCTCAATTGCACAGGTAATTTACACTGATTTTGATGCGACCTGTTTTCCGTTGTGCTGGATCGTGGCGCTGTTTACACGCAGCTGGTCTTCACCAAGACGCGCTCTCTGCCGCAGATGTAAAAACGTGTGCCTAATTCAGTATAAACACATTAACAGTGTTTGTGCGTCAGTAAAAAAAACAGATGGAGTTTAACTTTTTCCTGGTGGTACTCGCCGCGGTTTTCCGCCCCAGTGAAGGCTACGCCATCCTAAACTCGGTCTCCTGGGCTGTCACGAACGATGTTGAGGGAGAACTGGAGGCTAACTCAAACGAAGAGGCGGCTCCGGCTCTCCTCGTAGATGCGAGCAGCATTTGGAAACAGGCTTTCCCGGCCTCCGTCTATGACAACGATGCGGAAAAACGCCCCGAGCCGCTGCTGGAGACCAAAGACCTTAAGCAAGCATTGGCGGCGCCCAGAATGTTTTCGTATCGGATGGAGGGGATGAAACGGACCGCAGGCGCTCCGCCCCCGCCCGAGGAAACGGCGAGAACGGCTCGATACCTGGCTCATAACAGCGACTGGGGCTTCCTCGCCACCATCTCCACATTGGACACGGTGCATAGCAGGATTCACATTTGTGATCGCATTTCCTCTGTCGCGCTCTTGTTATGTTGGCTGCTGAAATGTTGCGTGACACAATTCTCTTATCTGCATTCACGAAACGTGTGCATCCCTAATTCATAGCATATGCCACTATATTGCATTTCATATATGTATTTCATATATACATATGTATATAGAAGTAATCTTGCATAACCTGTCACTATGCAGTGCTCCCAAGAGCTAAGCGGTTCTTGTGAGAGCGTGCGTCGGTGCATTCATTCACGTGTGTGTGTGTTTACAGATTAAAGGTGTACCTTTCGGGAAAATCTTCTCCGTCAGCGACGGCCCCTCCGACAACAGCACAGGGGTGCCGTACTTCTACGTCAGTGAGATGGACAACACCGTGATTGACCTGAGGAGCAACCCTTTCGCCTCCCTCACTTTCTCCGACATGCAGGGAATCAGCAGGTACAGCGAGTCAGAATCCCCGTTTCCTGTTTTACGGATTTAATTGGGAATGGAGACTGGGCAAACTTTAAACTGCTGTAATCCAGTAAAAAATAATGTAATGTTAACGCTATAAAGGTAGGCTATTAAAATGGTGGCAATTTGCAAGTAAATTATCCAACCTCTTGTGGTGGAGTCCAGGTGTTAATGTGGAAGCGTTACTTTATTCGCAAGATGTGCTGTTTACATGGGTCACACAGAGACATCATGAAACTAACTGCATGGACTTTCAAGTACTCATGTCAAGCACTATTTCCCCATTTTCAATGACGTAAGACAAAGCACGTGACTGAAAACCTACTGTGAGTTGGTTCTCTAAAATCACAGCAGTATATTTATATGAAACTAGTTCTAATAGTATACCATTTTTTTGGTTTTCTTTTTTATATTGAAATCATATCAAATTTTAATGGAACAAATTGTTGGGAAACTGTCACGCACAACATTATTTGTCAAATGTCAATTTTAGAGCCTAGATCATTTTAGTTTTAAGGACATTTTTAAGCACTTCATGAACAGAGGGATGTTTTTCCAGGTATCCCAGTATAGTTAAATTTCTGAGCATCCATTTCAAGCACTTTAAGCACTTATAGCGCCCTGTAAGCACCCTGTGTGTATGATGGGTTGTGTTCCTGTGCTGCTTGTATTGGAAGAGCTGGTTTGTCCTGACTGCAGGGAGAAGGCTCCTGACCTGGACGACCCTCGGAGTGCCAGGCTCACACTGACAGGGCAGGTGATGGACGTGGGGAGGGAGGAAGCGGAGTTTGCCAAAGAAGCCATGTTCTCAAGGTGGGGGAGTGTGCGCGTGTGACAGTGCCCGGGGGTGTGGGGTTGAGTGCCTGTGTGCAGGGGTGTGGGGTTGAGTCAGCGTACGCAAGGGTGTGGGGCTAAGCATGCTAGGATGTAGGGTTGAGTCTGTGGGGTGTGGGGTATAGGGTGTGGCGCTGAGTGTGCGGGGGTGTGGGGTTGAGTGTATATGGGTGTGGGGCTGAGTGTGCGGGAGTGTGGGGTTGAGTGTGCGGGGGTGTGCGGCTGAGTGTGCAAGGGTGTGGGGCGGAGTTTGAGCGTGTGGTGGTGTGCGGTTGAGTATGTGAGGATGTGAGGCTGAGTGTACACAGTTCAAGGTGTGGGGCTGAATGTGCAAGAGTATGGGGTTGAGTGAGCAAGGGTGTGGTGTTGAATGTGCAAGAGTGTGGGGTTGAGTGTGCAAGGGTGTGGGTCTGAGTGTGTGGGGGTTTGCGGTTGAGTGTGCGAGGGTGTGGGGTTGAGTGTCAGTGTGTGAGGGTGTGAGTGTGTTTCTGGAGCAGGGGGGGTTATTGAGTTATGGAATTATGTCAGTAAACGTTCCGCTAATGGGTTATATGGAAAAAACAACCTGTGTAAGTCACTCTACATAAGAGCACCTGTTACAAGTACTGGGATTTGATGGAATATTTTGGCTTTTTTTGGCTACAGACACCCGGCGATGAGGAAGTGGTCGGTGGAACACAGGTGGTTCTTCATGAAGCTGAGCCTGGAGCAGGTGTGGCTGCAGAACTGGGTGGGCGGGGTTTCGCAGGTTCCCCTGCATGAGTACCTCAAAGCCGCGCCCCTCTGACTGTGGCCCCGTCACTCAGCTCCTGGGGAACAACGTCTGCTGTAGCCGGGGCAGTTCCCCTCTGTCTCCAGCTCACCTTCATATCAGGAGTTCAGCTGCATGTCTGTCACACACAATCACTATTGCACTCCTACACATGCAGGCACATACATCACAGCCAATCACTATTGCACTCACACACATACAAACACATACATCACAGCCAATCACTATTGCACTCACACACATACTAACACATACATCACAGCCAATCACTATTGCACTCACACACATACAAACACATACATCACAGCTAATCACTATTGCACTCACACATACAGACACATACATCACAGCCAATCACTATTGCACTCACACACATACAAACATATACATCACAGCCAACCACTATTGCACTCATACACATGCAGGCACATACATCACAGCCAATCACTATTGCACTCACACACATACTAACACATACATCACAGCCAATCACTATTGCACTCACACACATACTAACACATACATCACAGCCAATCACTATTGCACTCACACACATACAAACACATACATCACAGCTAATCACTATTGCACTCACACATACAGACACATACATCACAGCCAATCACTATTGCACTCACACACATACAAACATATACATCACAGCCAATCACTATTGCACTCACACACATAGAGCAACAAAACACACACTAGCACACTCACACACATACAGTCACACATACACACAATCACTAGTGGCCTCTTACACATACAGTCACACACACAATCACTAGCGCACTCACACACATACAGTCACACACACACACAATCACAAGTGCACTCACACACATACAGTCACACACACACACACAATCACTCGTACACACACACACACATACACTAGCACACTACGACATACACCTCAGTGTGCTCACGCATGCTATGCAAACACATGCACATACACACTGCATGGAATAGCTCCTGCAACAACAACAAAAAATGTGTGTGTACTGACCACAACTTTCATTGTAACCCACAAAGGATGAAACCAGTATTAAGGGAAATATGTACAATAAAAGAGAAATTGTTTTCTACCTGTTCCTTTGAGGATGCTGCCCACTGAGGAAGTCGCTGTAAAAGTGCAGCAATAAAGTGTTAAATATCGCTGTGTGCATGCATACACACATAACCTGTATATGTTTTCCGTGTCTGATGTGCAAAATGCTTTTGACAGTGTGTGTGTGTGTGTGTGTGTGTGTGTGTTGTGTAGCTGTGTTTAAGAATCGTTTTTCAGCTGTGTGGCGAATGAGTTCCCAGTCTCTGGAACAGTTAGGAACTTCTAACATTCCTTGTTAGTGCTTGCTGGTGGCGTGGTGTGGCACGGTGCCACCGAGTACTGAGTCGAACACTGGGGAACAGTACAATATGCATGACGATAAATTCTAGGCTAAAGGATATCAATTAGCCCTCGCGATCAGGTGACGCTCCGTAGAGGCGGTGTCGCGCGCGGATCGTAAACTGACATGCTGTAATTGGAGCACCCCGTGGGGAGTACGGGTTGGCAGGGCTGTAGGCATAGGCTACTCTAAATCGCGTCGGTTATATAAACAAAAAAGAGTCGTATATCACCACGATCATCAGCGGCACGACTGCACTGGTGTTGCGTTACAGGATTTCACTCAAAGCACCCGGTTGTTTGACCTACGATTAACTGCGTTTGCAGAAGGATCGCAGTGATGGGAATGGGATTCACGCGACCCTTCCGAGGTCACTCAAAAATGTCCATGAAATGAGTTAAGGACTCGTGTGGGCTACCTGTAGGTAATTCACGAAACTGGATTAGCGGGTAGTCGACTAACTTTTTTCAAATGCAGTATCCGGACTGTTTCCTAAACATGACTGGATCTTCGGCAAGATTAAAAACCTAATAAACAGACGAGTCATCGTGGCACATGCAGGACTGTACACCTCCGGAATAAAGCACCTGCCTCTCTAGACATCAGCGTCGTCCCATGCAACCCGTAGGAATATTCTCATCACACAATGACGTCACACGAATCACGACATACATTAACTGATCCCGATTCCGGGGTTTGTGTGAGTATGGATAATTACTGGCTGTTATATAAATTAATAGGAATTTTCATGTGATATATTGTAATATGATCCATACTCCGTCGACGGAATGAGCAGCAACTGTACGTGCGCGCGTGTTCCTAAACAATCCACACATTTTTTGTATATAGGCTAGCACTGTATAGTCCTGGCGATTAGCCAGAACGACCGCAGTGTTGCAATACGCGCGTGCGTCTTTTTGGAATGTCTGTTCTAGATTAGATACAGTGTTTCCTGATGTGACTGTACTGTCACAGTTTCCATTCTGATTTGCAACACAGCATAGTACCTTTTTTGTAATTACGCAGTTCATTCTATTTACTGGGGAAGTATGTTGTTCAAGATGTTGTTCTAAGTTTTGACACAGAATGGCGCTCTTTTGGACTTATCAGACCTACCTCCCAGGAATATGATTAGTTAGGATCAGTAAAACAAGTGACAGCGATCTCAAGTGTAACAAATATATGACATTATCTGTTTTTAACAAAATAGATTGGCTAGCCTGATATGTAAAGCACTTGTTTTTAAAAACATTAATTATTGTGGAGATCGTTGTACCAGTATGCAAATTTTGGCCATTGTTGACTTGTGGTTGGTGTAGTGAGGGTTCACAGTAGCCAGTAGTATCTTTCAGTGGGCGGGATCCACGCTAAGGTTGATTGAGAGATCACTGTTTGTAAAAGGTCCATAACTGTTTCGCTGGTGGCGGATGGTATGCAGATCGAACTTAAACGAACGGGAATAAGGACGGAACTGAAGTAACTGCTAATACGTTAATGTGACTTAACCAGTCAGGATTTATATAGTAGGCTATTATTCCAGGCTTTTCTACAGTCTCACCATTCAGTGAATTCGGTCACATTTAGGCTACAATACCCGACCCAGAGACGTCGAGAGTGGCTACACTGTGGGATTTTTCGGTTTTACATTCAAAGTCATTCGCGATTCCGTACTCTCCAGCCAAGCAACTTGGACGCGGTAAGTAGCCAGCTAGCTACGGCTCGCAGCCTCAAAATCCCGTGATTTAATCTGCTTATCCGTCGCCAGTTAAGCGGAGTGATACTGAAGAGGTGCCTGAAAGAAGTTAAAGTCTTAAGACTGGCATCTCGTGCTGTATAACGACGAGTCACAGGGGCCGATATCCGTTTTAATGCAAACCGTGGAAAAACTCGACATGTGGGTGTGTTATGCCCCCCAAGCTGAACTGCCTGACAGTTGGTTGACGTATTCTAGCTAGCCGCTTAATTTGACTAAACCTTTTAATTTGGTATTGGTTTTTTGCTTTGTCATCAAATCTAATTTTTTTAAAATAATTTTTTACTGTCATTTCATTTTAGAACGCTTGCCGGCCAGCGACAACTGTTGAAGACAACGGGTGTTGCACGAAGCTCCTAAACGTAGCCTAGGCTACTTGTCCACCTATCCTTTTTCCAGATTGATTTGAATGAATAATTAGAGGCTGTGGTCATGTTTTTGCATCTCTGACGGACTGTGAAAATGCTGCGATCGGCCTCGACTCGTGATTGACCAGCGGCGGCGCGCCTGACGACGCAGTCGGGTCGGTCGGACCCCTTCCTTCCGTCCCCGCGGCACGAGGGGCTCTGAGGAAGAACATCTGCCCGGAGATCAGCGCCGTGGAAGACTGCTGAAATGAAATGAGGCTCAGAAATGGAACTGTTGCCACCGCGATTATTTTTCTCACGTCTTTTCTCAGCTTGTCTTGGTATACTGCCTGGCAAAATGGAAAAGGTAAGCGAGCACACAAGGGTTGGTTTATCGCTTCCAAATCGCAAGTACAGGCTGGCCTGTACAGCAGCTGGCTTGCTTTTAAATCAGACAGCACGGCGATATAAAAAAACAACTTATTACTAAAGCGCTAAGCCAAACGCTACATGGCTTTAACTTTACAATAATCTAGTTTGGAATGTTAGACATCGCAAACCGAGAAGGCACACGAGTGTTCGATATTGCTTGTACAAGACTGCCCACCATATCATAACCGTCATAACCGTATTCAGCAGATTAAAGCAATTACATTTTTGTTTTGCCATTTTCAAATCTACCTTATGCCGGAAACAGCGTGGCGGTGTAGTGCGGCGTTAATACATTCTTATGTGTAGTGAGAGTGACAGGCGCATTTGTACGGTTTGTCGGTCTGTTGTCAACAGTGACTGGCCATCACCTCTACTGTACAGGTGATTAAAATTCGCTGTCCACAGTACTGACGTACTTGGAAGTCGTTCGAACCGGAACTCCAAAATCTCACAAACACCTTTGATCTGCGTGATGGAAAAATATTTCTTTATCTTACTATAGCAATGTAACCTGTACAGTAGACCACGCTTTAATGTACTACATTTAAAACTGGCAGTTATATATGTTATCTAATTATTTCCACGGGGGAAATTAATTTTTAATTGAGCACCACCGCGCAGTTATAGCTCATTCCGTTTTATTTAAGTCCATTTATAAGGAAATGCTATTGTAACTTGTTTCTGAATGTCTGATTGTGCCCTGCCCATATATGAATGCCATACTTTTAATTTTGAATGTGTGTATCACAAATGTGTCCTTCAAGGTGGCAGGAGGTTTGCTCATATTCTGTGCAGTTTGTGTGGGGAAGCCTGTCAAAGACTCTAAAACCCACTGATTTTAGAGTCTTTGAGTAAGGTGGACTTTAGATAAACTTGGCAGCAATAGCTTGGAAACGTATCAGTTCAAATACTACTATTGTCCTCGCGCCAAGTTTGTGTTTATATAATTACAAGGATATTTTAGTGCAAAAAAAAAAAGCAAGGTTCAAACGACCGCTTTGAAATGTCTGAAGAGACGCTCGCGCACCAACGCAATATAGCTGTAAGCGCATAGTCGGGAGTCATAACTGTGAAATAATCGCACGGCCGATTTAGTACTCCAAGATTAATGATTTAATCTAGCAACAGTGTCAATGTTTTGGTTATAGTAAGCCTTCATTAGAACAAAAAATGATAATAATAATTTTGTCCAGGTTGTGTTGTGGCTTCTGTTGCGGGTACCATGTTGGGTACAGGTGGCACCTCAAAGCTGGTGACATCACCGGAGAGAGTGGTGACCTCCTTAGCAGGAGCTGTGTCTTCTGTCACTCGTAAGTCACGTGACATGCAAGGTCCGTGTTGAGTTACGCGTGTGTGGACATTGAAGCAGTGCCTCTTTGTTGCATGCAAGTTGTTGCCCTCAAATCCGGATGAAAAGGAGGCTGAGGTGTGATTATAAATGACCCGCTGAGCATTGTGAAGTGTGCGTGACCGTGATGACAGAAACTCATGGGTGTATCATCTCACTTTTTAATGCTGTGAACCTGAGCAGGCTGACACTGTGATGTGAGAAGTTGACCCACCCACCTTGTGGAGATGGTAAATGGTAAATGGACTGCATTTATATGGCGCTGTTATGCAAAGCGCTTTACAAGTGATGCCTCTCATTCACCCATTCACACACACACTCACACACCAACGGTGAAAGGCTGCCATGCAAGGTACCAATCAGCTCGTTGGGAGCAATTAGGGGTTAGGCGTCTTGCTCAGGGACACTTCGACACGCCCAGGGCGTGGGATCGAACCGGCAACCCTCCAACTGCCAGACAACCGCTCTTACCTTCTGAGCTAAGTTGCCCCTCAGAGATGTGTTCTCTAATACAGTGAAGGTGCGTGCGTGCGTGCGTGCGCGTGCGTGCGTGTCTCTGTGCGTGCACCATATCCGCAGGCAAGTCTTGGGAATGGTAGGACTGGTGTCCCTTGTGTCCTGAGCTTGTGTGGATCCCTATTGGTCCTTCATACTTTGGACACACTCACAGAGCCCTTTTTCAATCGGATTTCATTTACAGTTTGACGTGAATGTGGCTGCATTCCACAGCCAACCGTATAAATTCCTGGTGCACCGACATCACGTGCACTTGTGCCTTTGTTTGCATCCTTGTGTGACTACATTGTTTATGTGGTTAAAATGGAAGCGGTGTTGGTCAGGAACCAGGGATCTGCTTATTGATTTAATGTCATCTTTGGCTCTTCTGCGACTTCCACGAACAGATGTTGCATACCTATAAAAACGGGTTTGTCTCCTCCAAGCACTGAACGAAATTCTTTTTTTTTTTTCCAGTGTAAATGTTAGTTTTTTTTTTTTTTTTCTTACGCAAGATAAAGCACATTCAAATCAAGCTGAAGGGCCACTAGCAAACTGTCTTTTTGCGTTGCACAGAAAACACCAGGGACCGAAGTGCCTTATCTCTCCTGGGGGATACAAGCTTATGCATTAAGATTTTCCAGATCCATGCATTTCATCGGATCAGATCAGGGGAATTAGGAGTGCTGGCCATTCCAGTCCGTGTTCTTCAGCGGTGGAGAAAGTGGAAAAAACGCTCGTGCGTCCGGTGAAGCAGGAGTCTGCCAGCTGGTTGAGGGGAGATAACCTGCCCCGGCCGCCCTGATTGGTCGCTGAGATGCTCTCCTGCCCCGGCCGCCCTGATTGGACGCTGAGATGCTCTCCTGCCCCGGCCGCCCTGATTGGTCGCTGAGATGCTCTTCAGCCACGGCCCCCGTCTCCGAGCACACGGTCCAGAGCTCAGCCTGGAGGTACCGAATGGAACGACTCATGACTAACACACACACACACACACGCACACACACACGCACACACACACACACACACACAGCCACACACACACACACACACACACACACACACACACACACACACACGCGCACACACACACACACACACACACACGCACACACACACGCACACACACACAGCCACACACACACACACGCACACACACACACACACACACACACACACACACGCACACACACACACACACAGCCACACACACGCACACACGCACACGCACACGCACACACGCACACACACACGCACACACACACACACACACACACACACACACACACACACACACACACACAGCCACACACACACACACACACACACACACACACACACACACACACGCACACACACACACGCACACACACACACACACACACACACACACACACACACACACACACACAAACTTTCAGGCAGGCATATGAATGGTATCAGTGAAGGAGGCGGAGCTGAACGGTAATCCCTCTGGAGAGTGGTACCTGCGTTTCGCTGTGTGACGCTCACGGGCGAGTGCTGCGTGGCCTGGCGATCTGACGCGATGCCCGGTGTTTACTCCCCACTCAATCCTGGAACTGGAAATACCATAGAGCGTACGTGACGTTTTTTCCTGGCCCAGAACAGTCATTGTCCGTAACTGACTGAGTTTCCTGTTGTAATGTTGCAGTTACAGAACAAAAGACAGTTGCAGGTAGCAGTGCTGATTTGGCATACTTGGCTGACCGCTAGTCCTGAGTTTTTTTTTTTTTTTTTTTTAACCGCTATATTTTGTGAGACATGATATAATTATGTTTTCTCTTCCCAGTGAGTCGATACGGTCTTTCAGTCATCCTAAAGGATGTCATTGCGAGGGTAGTTGAAAACTAGTTATGTGGCGATTGAAAATGTGAAAAGACGTTTTGTGAAAACGTTCAATCTGCCGACCGCAGGTGTGTGGGCTAACATGAGCTGCGTTGCGCACGCACAGGCATTTGGTGTGATAGAAGCCTCATTTGCAGCCTTAACGCGGCCTGCGCTAGGCCGCTGACTCATTGACTCTCAGTGGGGAGGAAGGAATACAGGAGTGCTGTACCATATGTGGCCAGAAGGGTGTAACACTTCAGTCCCTGGGAGAGGTCGATCCCTTCTGGTCGTATCCAGGGACCGGCTCAACTAGGCTTGCCTCGTCTTGTTTTTGAAGCTGCATGCAACACAGTCTCTGGCTGCAGATGAAAGCATTAAGAGTAGTGCTGCTGTGTCATATATTGTTAATGCACAATGCACTGTTATTCAGATAAGATATCCTTTTTATTTTAAATAAAAATTAAAATTTATTATTTTGGTGCTCAGTGTGGGCATACATACATACGTAGTTATGAATATATTTTGAAATGTCCAGTTATCTATTACTGCAGCTGTGTTCATGTGCAAACGCCACTAAGCTTGCATACGAAGGAGTCCATAAAGGAACACCTTTATGTGGTTTTTAACAGGTAGTTCCACTTCTACCACTCAGGTAGAACCTGAGGGCTTAAGCAGTCAGGTAGAATCTCAGCACTGGAGCACGCAGGTAGAAGCTGAACTTTGAGCACACAGGTAGAAGCTAAAATTTGAGCACGCAGGTAGAAGCTGAGAGCTTGAGCACGCAGGTAGAAGCTGAAGCTTGAGCATGCAGGTAGAAGCTGAGAGTTTAATCACACAGGTAGAAGCTGAAGCTTGAGCATGCAGGTAGAAGCTGAGAGTTTAATCACACAGGTAGAAGCTGAACTTTGAGCACGCAGGTAGAAGCTGAAGCTTGAGCACGCAGGTAGAAGCTGAAGCTTGAGCACACAGGTAGAAGCTGAACTTTGAGCACGCAGGTGGAAGCTGAAGCTTGATCATGCAGGTAGAAGCTGAGAGTTTAATCACACAGGTAGAAGCTGAACTTTGAGCACGCAGGTGGAAGCTGAAGCTTGATCATGCAGGTAGAAGCTGAGAGTTTAATCACACAGGTAGAAGCTGAACTTTGAGCACGCAGGTGGAAGCTGAAGCTTGATCATGCAGGTAGAAGCTGAGGGTTTGATCACACAGGTAGAAGCTGAACTTTGAGCACGCAGGTAGAAGCTGAGAGCTGTCTGAAGCAGCTCGGGTCTGAATCGTGGCGGCAGAAAGGCTGCAGAAAGCCGTGGGTTCGAGGGCCTGGCAGGGGTGCACTCTGGGACGGGGAAGCGCCGGAGGCTCTGGCCGCGTGAATGCAGTATTCTTCCCGTGGGCCGCTCCTCTGTGCCCCTCTCTGTGCTGCGCTGCATTCCTGGAACATCCCACTCTGTGTTTACTGCTGTGGGTCCACAGTGAAGGGCAGTTATGGAAAAGCATGGGGCTCATTTCCGGCCTGATTAAAATGGGGGGAGGGGGGAGGCAGGAGGGGGGTGTCGGTTGGCAGATGTATTCAGACAAAGATTCTTATTCATATTGGCTGCTTGCTGCGCTAGGGGCCTGATTTGAGTGCTTCTCTTCCTGTAAACTGCTGCAGCGCCGAGTGAAATGTCGAAGTGGGCTTCTGCTTAAAATGGGCTGTGTGTGTGCACATGTGTCTGTGCGTCTGTGTGTGTGCGTGCGTGTGTGCATGTGTGCGCGCGCGTGTGTGTGTGTGTGTGTGTGTGTGCGTGCGTGCGTGCGTGTGTGAATGTGTGAATGTGCATGTGTGTGTGTGCGTGCGTGTGTGCATGTGTGAATGTGCATGTGTGTGCGTGCTGTGCATGTGTGTGTATGTGCATGTGTGTGCGTGCTGTGCAATTGTCTCAGTGTGCGTGCGTGCATGTGTGTGTGTGCGTGCGTGTGTGCATGTGTGAATGTGCATGTGTGTGCGTGCTGTGCATGTGTGTGTATGTGCATATGTGCAAAACCGATTGGTCCAGACTTGTCTTAAAAACGTGCTGATTGGTGCTTCAGTCCCATGACTGCGTAACTGTGCCAGTTTACGCAAGCGCCTCACTTCCTGCTGAATTCAATGAGGGGATACAGTCCCATGTCCCTTCGCTGCAGGGGAACATTTAATGGGCCCTTCTCATGACCAGCAGCCATGGAATGTGCAATACAGGCAACTCTGTCCCAATGAAAGATCTTCGTCTCACAGCAACTCCCCCCCCCCCCCCCCCCCCCCCCTTCCCGAATCCACCACTCGGGGGAACGATGTTCCAGGTATGCGTCTGCTTCACCTGGGACCGGAGACATTGGCCCCGCCCACGCCACAGGCCGTACAGCCTACAGATACTCGCCTCCCTGCTCTTCCATCCGTCCATGTCTTGCTTTTCCATCTGAACCCCAAGAAAAACTGAAGATTTGGGTGGATTCTGGTTTGGGAAGGGTTGAGCGGTTCAGGTTCTGGTTTGGGAAGGGTTCTGGTTTGGGGTGGATTCTGGTTTGGGAAGGGTTGAGCGGTTCAGGTTCTGGTTTGGGAAGGGTTCTGGTTTGGGTGGATTCTGGTTTGGGAAGGGTTGAGCGGTTCAGGTTCTGGTTTGGGAAGGATTCTGGTTTGAGGTGGGTTCTGGTTTGGGAAGGGTTCTGGTTTGGGTGGATTCTGGTTTGGGAAGGGTTCTGGTTTGGGTGGATTCTGGTTTGGGAAGGGTTCTGGTTTGGGTGGATTCTGGTTTGGGAAGGGTTGAGCGGTTCAGGTTCTGGTTTGGGAAGGGTTCTGGTTTGGGGTGGGTTCTGGTTTGGGAAGGGTTCTGGTTTGGGTGGATTCTGGTTTGGGAAGGGTTGAGCAGTTCAGATTCTGGTTTGGGAAGGGTTCTGGTTTGGGGTGGATTCTGGTTTGGGGTGGGTTCTGGTTTGGGTGGATTCTGGTTTGGGGTGGGTTCTGGTTTGGGAAAGGTTCTGGTTTGGGTGGATTCTGGTTTGGGGTGGGTTCTGGTTTGGGTGGATTCTGGTTTGGGAAGGGTTCTGGTTTGGGTGGATTCTAGTTTGGGAAGGGTTGAGCGGTTCAGGTTCTGGTTTGGGAAGGGTTGCGTGGTTCAGCCCGTCCCGTGGTTCACTCTCGCTGTACTGTCCTGTTCCTCACGGGGCAGGACCTGGTGCTCCACTCGGCCCAAAATAGACCAAGCCCAATTGTCCCCACAGCGGGACCGGATAAGGAACAGGGAAGCGGCCATTGTTCTCCACACGTCCTTGGGAAGGGAAAAAAAACAAACTAAATAACGGCCCTCCTGCAGGACCGGCTCAGGGTTCAGAGGGAGAGAGAGAGAGAGAGGGAGAGAGAGAGAGAGGGGGAGAGGGGGAGAGAGAGAGGGACAGAGAGAGAGCGGGAGAGAGAGAGGGACGGAGAAAGAGCGTGAACTAGGGAAATAAATGGTAAATTCCATCTAGATATGAATAAAAAGCAAATGGAATTGAAATTGATAGACGGAGAGACAGATGGGGGAGCGAGAGGGAATGAGAGAGGGTCTGACGCAGGAGAGAGGCCTGTGAATGGACGTCCTCTGTACCGGAGTGACCCCATCTTGTTTTATTAGGTTTCGCAGTGATGTAGCTGTATTAAAGATTTTTCTGTAATTCATGTGGACACATTTGTGCAGTCTGAATTCTGCTGGCATCCAAGGGCACGTTTTCATAGGCAGTGTGTTTCAGCAGCTGAAGAGAGGAAGCATTTCACTGACGCGCATTCAGACACACACTCACACACACACGCGCACACACACCCACACAAAAACCCGCACACAAACGCATTGCCACATACACACGCACACACAAACGCATCGCCACATACACATGCACACACAAACGCATCGCCACATACACACGCACACACACGCACACACAGCACACACACACAAACCCACTCAAACCCACACACGCACATATGCACAGACAGGCACACCTTCTTGCTGATGTTGAGCCTGTCACCTCCAGGGAATATTCTTCTTCTGTGGTGGGGTTTTGAGGAGCGAGGAGATGTTGATGGCGGCCATTTTCCCTCTACCCCTCCCACAGGCTGAGTCTAGCCCTGTTACTGTAGCGACCCCTCAGCATCATCAATTCAAATCAAATCAAATTTCATTTGTATAGCGTATATTACAGCAGTTGTCACAATACGCTTTACAGACAACCCTGGCCTAAACCCCCACAGGAGCAAGCCTAAGGCAACAGTGGCAAGGAACGACTCCCTGTGGCAGATGGGAAGAAACCTCGGAAAGAACCAGGCTCAAGGGGGAAACCCATCCTCCTCTGGTCGGCTCAGGGTGCCGACCGGTGACCAACATGTCAGCCAGTTTTATGAGATTTGTGATGTGGCTCAGATGATGGGTGGGGCCGGGTGGCGGTGATGGGGAACGGCAGGTGGCGACAGATGTGGGCAGGGTGGAGGCAATGATGAAGGAGGGGCTGGACCGCAGAGGTGGGGGAGATCATCAGAGCCCAGGGCGCTGAACACAGAGTGCTTTGTGTGGCCACGCCCTTTACTCAGTGGAGATGAGCTGCTGTTCACTTGCTGTTTCATCTTTTTTAAAAATGGGGGCGTTTGAGCGCCTACTCTCACTCAGTAACGAGTTCCCCCTCCCCCCCAAACATTGTATCACCAAACAGGGCATCGACTGAATTCCCCAGAGTGATATAAGCCAAATGAACCAATCAATGGCCTGGGTCTGAATGGATTGGCACACACTGTCTCACCAACATCCTCCCTCATTTCTGTTTCACCTCTTCTCTCTTTCTCGTTCTCACCTCTCTGTTTCTCTTACCTTTCTCTCTTTTGTTTCGTTTTCTCTCTCGCTGTCTCTCTCTTTTTCTCTCTCACCCTCTCCTGTGTGTGTGGAGCACCTCTCTGTTCACCGATTTTGTTTGGCAATGCATTGTGGGATATGTAGTTTTTTTTGTGTGTTCTTGTTGTCGGTTCTTTCACCTCTTTGATGATTAAGTGCAGTTAGGGAGGAATGAGTCCTCTCGTCTGGCCCTACTCAGACCGCCAGGTTCCTACTGCTGTAGTAACACAACCCTAACCCTGACCCTGACCCTGACCCTAACTTTCCAACCCTAACTCTAAACCTTACTCTGACCCTCACCCTGTCCCTAACTCCCCAACCATAACTCTGAACCTAACTCTAAACCTGAGTCTAAAGCCTAACTTTAAACCTAACTCTTAGGCTGAGTCTAAACCCTAACTCCAGACCCTAACTGCAAACCTTACTCTAAACCTAAGTTTAAACCTAGCTCCAAACCCTGACTCTAAACCCAACTCCTAACCCTCACTCTAGGCAGGGAATGTGAATGCAGTGGTGTGTCACTGTCTCAGCTGGCTGGTGCTCTTACCTGCAGTTTCACTGAAAGCACACTCATCAGCGCACCAACGACTGGGGTTCAAAAAATCAATCGCTGATGGGAGCTTTGGAGTCCTCCCTGAGCTGTTCTGTGAGTGTGTGTGTGTTTAGTGTCTGCGTGTGTGGGTATGTGCGCATGTGCGTGGGTGGTTGAGCGAGTGCGTGTGTTGTTATAACCCAACGCATTCTTTGTAAAACAAAAAAGAAGATCGATATCAGGAAGGTAGCATTAATGCCCGCGGCAGCTTCCTGTTTGACAGGAAGTCCCCCTCCCCTGGTGTGATGATGATATGGGGGGGCGGGGGGCGGGGGGGTCTCGGTCCTGCGGGTCAGAACAGCGGTGGGGCACGGGCTGCGTTCCCTTTAATTTTCTAAACCGCCTCCACTGCGGGCGCTCTTATCCCGAGCGATTTGCAATGCAAACACCGGGCGCGGAGAGCCGGGATCGAAGTTCGGGGAGCGCGCCGGTGTGTTCCTCCGGCTCGCCTCGACACGGGGGGCGTCGCCGTCGCTACCCCCGCTGAACGGCTCGTACGTCCCCGCGCGGGCTGCCGAAACCGCCCCGGGACGGTTTTGGACAGCCCCATCAGGAGAGATCGTCCCCAAACAGTCGTCTCCGTATCGGCTGTCTGCAGCAGTGTGGCCGACGCCAGAAAGCCGTACTCCTGAACAGCGGTTTAACTGTATGTGCGGAGGAAAGCGAGATTGCTTCGTGGTTAACAGATGTGTACGCGAGTTTTTAGATTGACGCCTGCCTGTTAGGCCGTCTGTACGCCGGTTAAGGGTGACACCGCGTCACGTTGGCATTTAAAATATTTTACCCCTTGTTGGTAAATCTTTTGAAGTCCTTGATAAATGTCAATGAAGTGTTACCAACCAAACAGTGCAATCATATGGAAGAATTTTGCTCATGATGTTGGTTAAAATACTCCTTTTAAAACGGTCGGCCATCTGCAGCAGTTTCACTGGTGTCGGGGGTGTCTACACAGGACCGTATCCATTTCGGAATTTACTGCCAACTCCTGCTTTTGATTACCCCAACGAGTTAATAATTAATGCTTCAGCTGCATTTCTTGATAAGTTCAGGAATGACAGCTGAAGACCACTCCTGTGTCCCACCATGGGCCGTCTCATTGTGGTCTAATTTACCAGTTAAAGCAGTGCTAGTGTATGCAGGTAATGTGGCTGATTTGGCCAGTGTGATTGGCTGTAATAGAGAAAGGCCTGCATGCACACTGGCCCTGGCAGGAATGGAATTGCCTCCCCCCCCCCCCCCGCCGCCTCGCCCTCCACGCTCAACGAACCTCAGATAGGCCTGTGTGCCAGGCGTCTGGAAACCCCCGGAGGACTGTGTATGAGCGCGTGGGTCTCTGCTGGAATGCTGAAGATGAGAGAATGCTGTGCTGTGCTGTGCTGTGCTGTGCTGTGCTTTGCTGTGCTGTGTGTGAGATCCTCCTCTGATTGGCTGCCGACTGGACGGAGTGTAGCACAGTGGGTAAGGAACTGGGCTTGTAACCGAAAGGTCGCAGGTTCGATTCCCGGGTAAGGACACTGCCGTTGTACCCTTGAGCAAGGTACTTAACCTGCATTGCTTCAGTATACATCCAGCTGTATAAATGGATACAATGTAAAATGCTATGTAAAAGGTGTGTAAGTCGCTCTGGATAAGAGCGTCTGCTAAATGCCTGTAATGTAATGTAATGACTCCCTCAGTTCCTTGTCAGGAATCGACGGGCTCGACATTTTGGGGGCGGAAAGCGAAGCCTCTCTTTGTCTGGGCCTTGCTGACGGAGGCGGTGGCGGTTGGCAGCAGCGGAGAGAGTGCCCCTCGAGCGCCTCCTTGTGGCGGCTGACGTTTCTGTCGCTGTCAGAGGCGGAGAACCGGCGGTGTGCCCCGCCCCCTGAGCCTGTCACTGACCCCGCCCCCTCAGCGTCCTGATCCCCCCCCCTACTGATCTGAGTGAGAAGGATGGATGGATGAATAACAGGATTAGAAGGATGTGCTGGAGATGAGCTGCTAATCCAGTTAGACGGCCTGAGGCCAGCCACTTTACCCTGAGGGGGTCCACCAGGGGGCGACAGACTTCGGGGTGGGGGGTATGGCTTGGGACCAGCTGGACTACAGCGACGACTTGTATAACCCCACAAACGAGGTGGAGCCTTCACGGGTTATCAGTCAGTGACTCATCGATTTGAACCAATCATAACTTTGCTGTGGAGTGCCGAGTCCCGTGATTGGTGTGGACAAACCGGTGGTTTACTTCATCTCTTGGCTCTGCCCATTCCGGGGTTCGTAAAGCCTCACTCGAAGGGTTTGGTTCTGGTTGTGGTGGTAACTCACCGGGTCAGAACCGTGAGGCGACTCCAGCCAGCTCCACTGTTGAAATGTACCGTAAGGTGCCCTGGAGCTCGGTAGAACCCAAACGGACCGCCCCGCACCCGTCCCAAACGGACCGCACCCGCCCCTCGAGCGGTAACCTTCCACTCCGGCGCCGTGGAGCGGCCCAGCGTGAGCGTGAGGCTCCGCCCGCCGGCCCTGCCGAGCTCCCCGCTCTTTTCCCACGAGTCCATTTCCCGAAAACGGCGGCAGACGCTGCGTGGCCCCAGGAGAGGGGTGGGGGTTGTGGGGGGGGGTGGGGGGCATGTGTCTCCGGTCGGGGGGTGTGTGTGGAGGTCCAGGGTTAGGGAACAGAGGGATTTTAAAAGGAGAGTAACCCTTTGCGCGGTTGTGTAATTTTACAGGGTTAGTGGTGTACTGTGCAGCCCCAGGCTTGGAGTGGCTCAGTGCACATGGGCTCGGGGCTACAGAGCCCAGCGGCGTTTCAAATGTGTGTGAATTTCTTTGGAGGGTATTTTTGTGTTTTTCTAAAAGTACATTTTGCTGTATTTTGTCCCATCCTGGATGTTGACGTACAGTCTAATTCCGCTGCAGAGTACCCCATGACCAGTGACCCCCCCCCCTTTCTAAGACATAGTGTCACATACACACCCCCCCTGCCCCCCCCACCCCCGGCCAGTCAGTCACAGTGTAGCAGTTCATTCCCCTGCACAAGCAGCCCCTGTATGCAGTGTTTGGGCTTCGTTTTATTTTTATTTTGTTTGTACACCTCATAAGAGACTGTTTCAGAAATGCTGACCCCCTCCCCGCGCTTTGGGTGCATACGGCCCCTCTGTGTAACTCTGTTCAGTGTGGGCGGAATTTTAGGGAAGGTGAAGGGGCAGAGGGGGGTTGGAGTTTGGAAGTGGGCGGGGGGGGGTAGCGGTAGGGCCACGCTTTCCTGCAGCTCGTCTCTGAATACCCCCCCCCCCCCGGGCTGTTTCAGCACCTTGCTCTAAATGCTCCCCTGGGACTCTCCTGCTGCAGCGCTGTGTGGATGCTGTTTGTTTCTCTGCCCCTGCTGCTGTGTTCTGCAGATTCTGTGCTGCGTTTCAGACCTTTTCTGGGTGGGTTTTCCTCCTCCACCTCTGAATGAATGAATGAATGAAGGCAGTTTTCATTCATTCATTCATTCATTCATTCATTCATTCATTCATTCATTCATTCAGTCAGTCAGTCAGTCAGTCAGTCAGTCAGTCAGTCAGTCAGTCAGTCAGTCTGTGTTTCACAAGAGTCCACCGCAACTCCAGTTACAGCCTGTGTGTTCTGTCTGTATCAACTCACTCGTGTGCGTGTGTACATACATACCGGTTTGTTTGCCTGTGTGTGTGTGTACCCGTGTTCATGCGGATGTGTGTGTGTGCATGTGTACATGCGTGTTTGTGTATACGTGTGCATGTGTGTGTACATGTGGGTGTTTGTGTGCGTACAGGATTGCGTGGGTGTGGAGCAGACTGAGCGAATGTGTGTGTATATGCGGGTGTGTGTGTGTGTGTGTGTGTGTGTGAGTGTGTTTGTGTACAGGATTGCGTGGGTGTGGAGCAGACTGAGCGGATATGTGTGTGAGTGTGTTTGTGTGTGTATATGCGGGTGTGTGTGTGTGTGTGTGTGTGTGTGTGAGTGTGTTTGTGTACAGGATTGCGTGGGTGTGGAGCAGACTGAGCGGATGTGTGTGTGAGTGTGTTTGTGTGTGTATATGCGTGTGTGTGTGTGTGTGTGTTTGTGTGTGTATATGCGTGTGTGTGTTTGTGTGTGTGTGTGTGTGTGTGTGTGAGTGTGTTTGTGTGTGTATATGCGTGTGTGTGTTTGTGTGTGTGTGTGTGTGTGTGTGTGTGAGAGTGTGTGAGTGTGTTTGTGTGTGTATATGCGTGTGTGTGTGTCTGTGTGTGTGTGTGTGTGTTTGTGTGTGTATATGCGGGTGTGTGTGTGAGTGTGTTTGTGTGTGTATATGCGTGTGTGAGTGTGTTTGTGTGTGTATATGCAGGTGTGTGTGTATATGCGTGTGTGTGTGTGTGTGTGTGTGTGTGTGTGTGTGTGTGTGTGTGTGTGTGTGAGTGTGTGTGTGTATATGCGTGTGTGTGTGTGTGTGTGTGTGAGTGAGTGTATATGCGGGTGTGTGTGTGTGTGTGTGTGTGTGTGAGTGTGTTTGTGTGTGTATATGCGGGTGTGTGTGTGTGTGTGTGTGTGTGTGTGTGTGAGTGTGTTTGTGTGTGTATATGCGTGTGTGTGTGTGTGTGTGTGTGTGTGTGTGTGTGTGTGAGAGTGTGTTTGTGTGTGTGTGAGAGTGTGTTTGTGTACAGGATCGCGTGGGTGTGAACTGGAGCAGACTGAGCGGATTGTGGTATTTGTGGAGTCTAAATAAAACGTCAGCACTTGGTTGTGGAGTGTATCAGGAGAGCGTGAGAGCGCACACACACTCTACTGCTCTGCATGATTCACCCTTTCACACACGGTCACACCGTCTCTCCCCCCCCCACCCCCCCCACCCCCCCCCCCCCCCCCGCGGGCTCAGTTTGAGTGGCAGGGTGCTGTTTGCTGATCCCTTCTGTGCACATCCGCCCCCACGCACGCCCTGCCCCAGCTTTATCAAAGAGACTTCAGGCTGTCGGATTTCCCCCGCCCTGGTCCTGGAGAGCTGCTGGGTCCGCTGTTTTTCGTTGTCGCTTCGTTAATCTGTGAAAGTGGTTGATTGTAGTTGAGTTCTTTTTTTTTTGTTGAGTTAAAGTAGTTTGGGGCGACATAGCTCAGGAGGGAAGAGCGGTTGTCTGGCAGTTGGAGGGTTGCCGGTTCGATCCTCCACCCTGGGCATGTCGAAGTGTCCCTGAGCAAGACACCTAACCCCTAACTGCTCTGGTGAATGAGAGGCATCAATTGTAAAGGCGCTTTGGATAAAAGTGCTATATAAATGCAGTCCATTTAGTTTGTTCAGACAAAATCACAAGACACTCCAGGACCAGGGTTAGGGGTCCCCATCGGACCCTGCGGCTCTCCAGGACCAGGGTCGGCTGCACTGGTCTCGCTGGGTGACCTGTTTGGGCTCACTGACCTACAGTTAGGTGCTGAGTGACTGGTGCTCAGCTGTGACGGAACACGAGTCACAGATGGACCCATGGGTTTGATTGACAGGCCCGGGGGCGTCGCCGCGCGGCTCGGTGGAGCCCAGCGGCTGGTCCGGCGGGCTCGGTCGGGTGGGGCCCGCCTGCTCACGCGGGCGCTGAGGTGAGGGTCGCGGGGGTCCTGGGCGGGCTCTTGCTCGTCCGCTCCGTAGGAACAGACCGTTCCATTTCCAGGAAGCTGGGGAAAAAAAATAAAATGAGCGGAAAGGAGAATGAGAGGAGAGGTTGATGGATATCGCAGGCAAAGGGCTGCAGTCACGTCCTGCAGCCTCCCCCCCGGGGGAGCCAATCACGCGAGCCTTAAAGGCTGAGGCGATCGACCTGCGTGCGCGAGCGGCGAGGGAGGGGTGCGGAGAGAGGGTCTGGAGCAGAGGTCCTGTGGAGCTGAGCTGACCAGACCGGAGGAGGCCCTCCCTCGGTCCCAGAAAACTCTGCTCTGACCATCCGGTCCCGCCCCCACCCCGCCCCCCTCGCCTCTGACCGTTGCCGCGCCCCTCTGTGTGTGTGTGTGTGTGTGTGTGTGTGTGTCACGCAGCTGCAGTGAGCCGCCACCGCTGCCAGAAGCCCACATGAAAGGCTGGCCTGGAGCAGGTCTGTGGGCGAGCTTGGGAACGTCCGAGCGCTGAAGGCCGCCCTGCTGTAACAGTGCAGCGGCGTTCCTGCAGGCCGCCCTGCTGTAACAGTGCAGCGGCGTTCCTGCAGGCCGCCCTGCTGTAACAGTGCAGCGGCGTTCCTGCAGGCCGCCCTGCTGTAACAGTGCAGCGGCGTTCCTGCAGGCCGCCCTGCTGTAACAGTGCAGCGGCGTTCCTGCAGGCCGCCCTGCTGTCACAGTGCAGCGGCGTTCCTGCAGGCCGCCCTGCTGTAACAGTGCAGCGGCGTTCCTGCAGGCCGCCCTGCTGTAACAGTGCAGCGGCGTTCCTGCAGTCCGTCCAGCGCGGCCGCGGGGAGGCGTGGGGGCGGACAGACGGACGAATGGACAGACGGAGCGGCTGTCTGCCCCCCTCTGTCTCCGCCCCCCCCCCCCCCCCCCCCCCGTTCCTGGGTTGCACAGCCTGTGGGCCGCTGCTCTGGGACAGACAGACTGAGACGGAGGCTGATTTAAAGCCTAAATGCAGCTGCGCTGAGGGTGTCCTTAACCCGACGGATGGGTGCCTCCCATCTCCAACAACAGCGATCACGGCCTCCTAGTGCTGGGAATAAAGGTGCTTGTTGGAGGGTGTGAAGTACATCGGGGGGGTCAGGGGTCAGGGTCCCCCGCTCGTGTTAGCCTGGAGGGAACACAAGGCCACTGTTTGATGGTTCCACGTTCTTTTGCTCTCATCTGGTACTGTGCAGGCATGTCCTCAAACTGTCAGTCCGAGAGTTTAGATACTGGTTTTGGAAACACAGCGTGCTCTGGCACCTTATTAGAGGTACTGTTAGAGCATGAACACATCCAGGAAGGTTGAAGGATGCCTCCTTTCCTCCTCCTACACACACACACACACACACACACACACACCCTCGAGGCCGTTTTCTATGGCAGGGGTTCATGCTGACGCGTAGACCGGTTTGTAGGGAATGCACAGAGAACAGACGTGTGGAACCCCCACACACCGCACACAGGAAATGATGGTGACTGCGCAGTCTTGACAGGAAAGCAAGGTGGAATTTACCTGTGCTACCGGCCCCTTGGTAGTGAGACAAAGAAACCCTGTCCCCGCCTTGCTTCTGGTCCAGGAGAGAGCTTTACCGGGTAATGGTGCTGAACCACAGCCAGCATGAGAACTGGGGAGGCGGTGCTTCCCTTCCTTTCTGCTTAAAAAAAGAAAAGAAACTGAAACTGTTTTGTAGAACTGAACAACCCTCTGGCTTGATTTAAAACAGCCGGAAGATAAGTAGAGATTCTAGATAAGGTTTAAAAGAATCAATTGTATCTGCAGTAGAGTAGAGCAGCCCTGGGGGGTGGGGTCGGTTGGGGGGTGATGCTATTATAATATGATGGTGCCCCCAGCCTCTCCTCTCTCTAGGCTGGTTGTGGGATGATTGTGTTGCTCTGTTTGGCAATAGGACCGTTCTCCCTGTACTACGACAGACAAGTCGATGCAATCCAACCCATGACATCCCACTGGCTAAATCAATAAGATGCAACACAATACAAGCTACAGGTCAAATCCATAAAGCCCAAGAGGCACAGTTTGCAGAGTGTGTTCTAATGCTTCTCCATCAGCATGCCGTCCTCTTCCTCATCATCTTCATCCTCCTCCTCACTTTTACCTTGTGTGCTTGGTGCACCGGAGTCTTCCTCCCTCACCTCTCCTGAGATGGTCCCTGTCAGTCAGTTTAGTTTCCGTGGTGACAGAGTGTTGAGGTTGACCCCGCCCCCACATGTCTGTCCTGCCTGGCCCCTCCAATCCCAGCTGTTTCAGTGCAGGCTGTGCAGGCCGTGTCCCAGGATGCACTCTGGAAGGCTTGAAGGTTCCTTTCGTGTGATTTTGTGGGAGCTCGTTCCACCAGGGATACTCAAATATGGCCCTCAAGGTCAGCAGTGCTGCTGGTTTTCTCTTCTGCCTGACAGTCCGTAGTCCAGTACTTATTGGCGCTGGTTGGCCAGAGGTTACACGCATATAGCATTATCACAGTGAACATTTTGATAACATTTATTGACACGATTCTGAAGGTCATCCATTTATTGTTGGCATCTGTGTGTCTCGCAGTGGAACTGATAGCATTAGCTTTGCCATGTCTCTCTGCAGTAAAGTTGATAGCATTAGCCTCTCTGTGTCTCTGTGCAGAGGAGCTGTTAGCATTAGCGTCTCTGCGTCTCTCTGTTGAGGAGCTGATAGCATTAGCCTCTCTGTGTCTCTCTGCAGAGGAGCTGTTAGCATTAGCGTCTCTGTGTCTCTCTGCAGCTGAGCTGATAGCATTAGAATCTCTGTGTCTCTCTGCAGAGGAACTAATAGCATTAGCATCTCTGTGTCTCTCTGCAGAGGAGCTGTTAGCATTAGCATCACTGTGTCTCTCTGCTGAGGAGCTGATAGCATTAGCCTCTCTGTCTCTCTGCAGAGGAGCTGATAGCATTAGCGTCTGTGTGTCTCTCTGCAGAGGAGCTGATAGCATTAGCGTCTCTGTGTCTCTCTGCAGAGGAGCTGATAGCATTAGCGTCTCTGTGTCTCTGTGCAGAGGAGCTGATAGTATTAGCCTCTCTGTGTCTCTGTGCAGAGAAGCTGATAGCACTAGCGTCTCTCTGTCTCTCTGCTGAGGAGCTGATAGCATTAGCCTCTCTGTGTCTCTCTGCTGAGGAGCTGATAGCATTAGCGTCTCTGTGTCTCTGTGCAGAGGAGCTGATAGCGTACCAGCGGGAGTTCCATGCCCTGAGAGAGCGCCTCCGTGTGGCGGAGCACAGGACACTGCAGCGCTCTACCGAGCTCAACACCATCCTGGAGCAGTTCAGACGCGCCATCGCTGAGACCAACGGGAGCAAGGATGCCCTCACAAGCTTCTCCCGTGAGTACGGAGCACGCGCACGGACACACACACACGCGTCCATGTGCGTGTACATATGCCCACACACACACCCATATGCGTGTGCATGCACACACACATACACACACACACACACACGCGTCCATGTGCGTGTACATATGCCCACACACACACCCATATGCGTGTGCATGCACACACACACACACACACACGCCCGCGCGCACACACACACACATCCATATGCATGTACATGCACACACATGCACGCGTGCACACACACACGCGTCCATGTGCGTGTACACATGCCCACACACACACCCATATGCGTGTTCATGCACACACACACACATACACACACACACACACACGCGTCCATGTGCGTGTACACATGCCCACACACACACCCATATGCGTGTACATGCACACACACATACACACACACACACACACACACAAATTTGCACATGCGTGCAGACGCACATACAAGTGTGCTCATGCACACACTCTTGTGGACCAGTGTTGGTGTAATGTCATGCGTGTAACTGTGCAGAATCGGCATGCACTGTGCACTGTGCTCCACATACTAGGTCTACACTGTGGGGGAAAAAAAAGCAGCGCAGGTTCAATCCCCAGGATTGACCGCTGCACCACATTGGCTGTCCTGTAAGGTTGTTATAGTGCTGTATTGGACTCCATTTATTGGTCCAGTAAGGTTGTTATAGTGCTGTATTAGTCTGCAATGATTGGTCCAGTAAGGTTGTTATAGTGCTGTATTGGACTCCATTGATTGGTCCTGTAAGGTTGTTATAGTGCTGTATTGGTCTGCAAGGATTGGTCCAGTAAGGTTGTTCTAATGCTGTATTGGTCTACATTGATTGGTCCTCTAAGGTTGTTATAGTGCTGTATTGGACTCCATTTATTGGTCCTGCAAGGTCGTTGTAGTGCATTGATCGGTTGTTATGATATTTGCCCACAGATGAGACTCAGAAGCTGTTGAAGGAACTGGCCCACAGGAAGCCGCTCCAGGTGCCAAATATCTACTACCACATGCCCCACCTGCTCAACCGAGAGGACAGCCTGCGGCCAGCCGTGCAGGTGGGGCTGGGCAGGACCGGAGGTGAGCCATCCGCCCTGTGGTTACAGTCCTGGATTCTCCAGAGATCAAGCCACCCCTGAGATTCTTTAGAGCGACCAGAAACTCTGCTCTGTGGTCTTTGCTGAAACTCTGCTCCATAGTCTTTACAGAAACCTTGAAGCAAAAATAACCCATTATGATTCATCTTTTGAAAATGAATTTAAGGGCATGACTAAGCACTGTACTGTGGCAATTGGCATTCAGTAATGAATTCTAGCTCCAGAAGCTTTGCTTACTACCTGGGCCATTCAAGTGGATAATTCACCCAGATAATGAATTTTGTACCTCAGAGATGAGCTGGGCCATCAAATCAGCAAATCTATGAATTAGCTCAGCTAAAATAACCCAGGAGGGGGGTATGCTGAATCTGCATGGTCCACACCTTTATCGCTCAACGCTCAACCTGGCTCTCATGAAGGGAAAAGAATGAATTTAAGATACGGAATGTGGAATATGGAATGCGCTCGTGATGTTGCCATGCCTCCCAGCTCTATAACAGCAGGAGATGAGGTCATGGCCCAAAACACTGAACGCGAATACAGCTCAGCTGCGGTTCCCCCTCCTAGCTGCACGGTTCTACTTCCTCGTTTCTGAAAGCTAGGCCCAGAATTCCTCAAATGTTATCCCAGGATTCCTCAGTGGTGCTCCCAGAATTATTCAAAGCTGATCCCAGAATTTCTTAAAAAGCTGGGCCCAGAATTCCTCAGTGGTGATCCCAGAATTCCTCAAATCTTATTTCAGGATTCCTCAATGGTGATCCCAGAATTCCTCTAATGTGCTCCCAGAATTCCTCAGAGCCTATCCCAGAATTTCTAAAAAGCTGGGCCCAGAATTCCTAAGCAATGATCCCAGAATTCCTCCGAGGTGGTCCCGGGCATGGTATGTTGGCTATGGTCACCGTCCCATGACAAGAACTGGGTCAGGGGAGCTTGACTTCCTTTCACCGCACCTGAGACAGTCTGCTTGGGGCCCCCCCCGGTCTTTGTCCCTCTCCGAACTACATTACGGGGGATCAGGTTCCTCTCCAAGGATGAAGGATGGAGGTGACTCCAGTACAATGTCAAACCAGCACAATGGCTTCTGTGGCTTCACATCAACATCAAAGGGCCTGTGACAATGGCACGGCTGATGGGCAGGTCTCCAGAGGGACAAAAAACAGGAAGGAGCACGTATGAGCACATCGTGTCTCCGTGGCTCTCCAGACGTACCGGTGTGCTGGTCTGTATCCGCTGCCCGTATCTGTTATCCCCGTAATTCTGTTATTGTGCTGCGTTTTTACCGGGTGGAGGGGGAGCCGCCCTTTTGTCGTATTGTTTCGCCTTGCTCCTACGCTCGGAGGACCCCAGTTCCCAGGCTGCCACGGCTCACAGCAGTTTGATGCGACATTCATACCTGCAGCTGGATATTTACCTCTGCTGCTCAGGTTTCCGAGTTCAAGTTTAAAATGGCTGTGCCCCAAAAATGGGATTCAAACCTGTCAGGACGCTGCTCAGGTTTCATTGCCATTGTGGCTGTAGCATGCACCTCTACGCAGGTGGACAGGTCTCAGGTCTCAGGGATCTTCTGAGGGGGGTGGGGGGGGGGGACCTGATCTGAAATGAAGTTGATGTTGTTTCCTCTTTTGGTTGTTTTTAACCACAGGTGTTTATCTAGGATTTGATCTCTGAGGGACTCAGACGTGCTATTATCAGGACTGTGCGCTGTGAGGATGACTCATGCCCTGCCAGCATGGGCGTATCTCTCACTCCTCTGGAGATGTGAGAGGGGAAGTGGGGGGGGGGGTCTTGCCCTACTGTGGGTCAGCCCACCCCCCCCAACCCCCTCCGGCAGTGCTGAGATCATTTCTGCACTCATGCTGAGCGAACGAAGGGGGGCCGTTTCGCCTGCTCAGGCGCAGTGCTCAGTTATCCCTGCAAAAACACAAAATGAAGGTCCGCCCGTGATTTGGGGGTCCACCTGCGTATGTTTTATCTCTCAGTTCAGTGCCCTGCTGTCGCTAGGTGCACAGTGTGTGTGGGACGCAAGTCTGAGTCAGGCAGGTGTGTCAGACACAGCAGCTGAACAGGTGGGTCTCTCTGTCTCTCTCTCTCTCTCTCTTTCTCGGCTGTCAATCAGCCGTGTTTCTGCCTTCTGGGGGGGAAAGGTGGGTGTGGCCAGCTCTCGTTCGAGGCGCCCGGGCCGGTGGATTTGGGGCAGCTGGTGGTGTAAACGGCGTT
>CM077298.1:32807710-32812710 GCA_039654925.1 Anguilla pacifica | reverse complement strand
TTTTTCGTTGTTATGACGTGTTCTGAGAGGGAGGGAGAGAAGGGGGGGGTAGTGATACAGATAGAAGGGGGAGGTGGGGGGGGGAGGAGAGATCCTCCTGAGAAGGATAGAGAGAGTAATATTTTGGCTGCCGTGCTAAAATAATGCTGCTTGTCTATTCATTTTGAAGTTTAGTTTCCTGCTGGGTTGTTTTCCTCCTCAGTAAAAACAGCCACTTCATCATATTTTATTTCTTTGAGAGGGAGAAAGTAGTTTTTTTTTTTTAACTGAGGGAAAAATACGGCGACGTTTCTCAGCTCTTGGCTCTGCTGGCAGCGGCTGGAGTTAAAGGACACTTATTCGTACATACGGAGCGCGTGCAGTGGAGAGAGCAGAGACTGTGAGAGAACACATTGGCTTCCACCTGTCCCTCGGCTGTTACCTGACTCCGCCCCCTTCCCCCCCATCCATCTCCTCCACAGCTGGAGGACGACATCGTGGCCAAACCCAACTACTTTGCCACCATGAAGAACTTCGCCTTGCAGCTGTCCTCCGAGGACTGGATGATCCTGGAGTTCTCCCAGCTCGGCTTCATCGGTAAGGGGTGCTAACGATTCGGCTAATGAGTCCGCTTAGGAGTCGGCTAATGAGTCTGCTAACGAGTCAGCTAACCAGTCCGCGAAAGAGTCTGTTAAAGAATTAGCTAACGAGTCTGTTAAAGAGTTGGCTAACAATTCGGCTAATGAGTCGGCTAACGATTCGGCTTACGATTCGGCTAACGAGTCTGCTAACGAGTCGGCTAACGATTCGGCTTACGATTAGGCTAACGAGTCGGATAACGATTCGGCTAACGATTCGGCTAACGAGACGGCTAACAATTCGGCTTACGATTCGGCTAACGAGTCGGATAACGATTCGGCTAACAAGTCGGCTAATGAGTCAGCTAACCGGTCGGCGAAAGAGTCTGTTAAAGAATTAGCTAACGAGTCTGTTAAAGAGTTGGCTAACGATTTGGCTAACGAGTCGGCTTACGATTCGGCTAACGAGTCTGCTAACAAGTCGGCTAACCAGTCGGCGAAAGAGTCTGTTAAAGAATTAGCTAACGAGTCTGTTAAAGAGTTGGCTAACGATTCGGCTTACGATTCGGCTAACGAGTCGGCTAACGAGTCGGCTTACGAGTCGGCTAACGATTCGGCTAACGGTTCGGCTAACGAGACGGCTAACGATTCGGCTTACGATTCGGCTAACGAGTCGGATAACGATTCGGCTAACAAGTCGGCTAACGAGTCAGCTAACCAGTCGGCGAAAGAGTCTGTTAAAGAATTAGCTAACGAGTCTATTAAAGAGTTGGCTAACGATTCGGCTTACGATTCGGCTAACGAGTCGGCTAACGAGTCGGCTAACGAGTCGGCTAACGATTCGGCTAACGAGACGGCTAACAATTCGGCTTACGATTCGGCTAACGAGTCGGATAACGATTCGGCTAACAAGTCGGCTAATGAGTCGGCTAACCGGTCGGCGAAAGAGTCTGTTAAAGAATTAGCTAACGAGTCTGTTAAAGAGTTGGCTAACGATTTGGCTAACGAGTCGGCTTACGATTCGGCTAACGAGGCTGCTAACAAGTCGGCTAACCAGTCGGCGAAAGAGTCTGTTAAAGAATTAGCTAACGAGTCTGTTAAAGAGTTGGCTAACGATTCGGCTTACAATTCGGCTAACGAGTCGGCTAACGAGTCGGCTTACGAGTCGGCTAACGAGTCGGCTAACCGGTCGGCGAAAGAGTCTGTTAAAGAATTAGCGAACGAGTCTGTTAAAGAGTTGGCTAACGATTCGGCTAACGAGTCGGCTTACAATTCGACTAAAGAGTCGGCTAACGAGTCGGCGAACGAGTCCGGGGCGATCTCTCTACTTGGCCCTCAAACTCCACTGGGTCAGAGAAAGCAGAGAAAGCAAGTGAGAGATTTACTGATATTAAAAACGAAAGTGTGTTTTGCACTTCAGAGCTGCATGTTTTTGTTTTTGTATGTTGCATCTGCACCTCAGGACCACTTCCTTTTGTTTTTGTATGTTGCATCTTCACCTCTGGGCCGAAAGTTTTTGTTTTTGCGTTTTCTTTTTGTTTTTGTGTTTTGCACTTCAGAGCCACCGTAGTTTAAAGTGCATTGAGCTTGTAATCCTGAGACACGGTTGGCTGATTGAACTGGTGATCCTGAGACACGGTTGGCTGATTGAACTGGTGATCCTGAGACACGGTTGGCTGATTGAGCTGGTGATCCTGAGACACGGTTGGCTGATTGAGCTGGTGATCCTGAGACACGGTTGGCTGATTGAGCTGGTGATCCTGAGACACGGTTGGCTGATTGAGCTGGTGATCCTGAGACACGGTTGGCTGATTGAGCTGGTGATCCTGAGATATGACTGGCTGTTGTTTAGGTTTCAGTTCATGAGGGGATGTGAGCGGAATTGGAGCAAAACAGACTCGGGACTGCCTCACACATCTGAAAACATGCAGGAAATGATGCAGCTGACTGTGTGACCGTGTCTCTGTCTTTTGAGGGTTGGGGGGCAGGTGTTAGTGGTTGAGAAGTGTCTCTTCTCTGTCCCTCCCCAGGAAAGATGTTCCAGGCTCCAGATCTGAACCTGATCGTGGAGTTCATCTTGATGTTCTACAAGGAGAAGCCCATAGACTGGCTATTGGACCACATCCTCTGGGTTAAAGTCTGCAACCCTGAGAAAGATGCGGTATGTGCATGTGTGTGTGTGTGTGTAAGTGTATGCTTGTACGTACGTATGTGTGTGTGTGTGTAAGTGTAAGTGTATACTTGTACATATGTGTGTATGTGTGTGTGAGAGAGAGAGTGCGTGCATACATGTATGTGTGTGTGTGTAAGAGTGCGTGTGTGTGTGTGTGTGTGATCGAGTTAGTGTGTGTGGGTGGATGGGTGATAATGAATGTGGGTTTGTAAGAGTGTGTGTGTGTGTGTGTGTGTGTGTGCGCAGGTGGGCATGTGTATGCATGTGTTTGTAAGAGTCTATGCGTGTGTGTTTGAGTGTATACGGGTGCTGAACGCATTTGCCTCTCTCTCCCACCTCTTGTCTTCTCTTTCTCCCCCACCCCCTCTCCCTCTCTTTATCTGTCACTCCCCCCCTCTCCTTCCCCTTCTCTCCCTCCCCTCTCTCTCTCTCTCACTCCCTCCGCCCGCTCTCTCTCTCTCACCCCCCCTCCCCCTCCCCCTCTCCCCCCCCCCCTTCTCTCTCCCCCTCTCCCTCCCCCCCCCTCTCTTCCTCTGTACAGAAGCACTGTGAGAGGCAGAAATCCGGTCTGCGTGTGCGCTTCAGGCCCTCTCTCTTTCAGCATGTGGGGCTGCACTCCTCCCTCGCCGGAAAGATCCAGAAGCTCACGGTAAGAGCCCCACCCCCTCCCCCCTCCTCTGCTCGAGCATTAGCCCTGGATCAGTGCCAGCTTTTCTTGTCTCCCATTGTGGGTAGACTTAGCGTCGGCTTTGATGTTCCTGCATCCGTTGCTTGGCGCAGAGACCATTCCGGAACCCTGCATCACCCACACACTGCTGCTTGAGGGCTGTAGCATTTCCGCAGTGCATCGTGGGAGTTGTAGTTGAGTGGCACCCTGATGTAAGTCAGGTATGGCTATGGACTGAGCTGGGGGGAAATGCTTGTGTGTGTCTCTCTGTTCCTGATGCACTCTGATGCGTAGGTGAGCTCACCTGTGCGCACCTGAGAAAGGAGTCTTTCCGCCGTGTTCACTGCCTCTCCCTGCTCTGCTCAGGACAAGGACTTCCTGAAGCCTCTGCTGCACAAGATCCACGTGAACCCCCCTGCGGAGGTGTCCACCACGCTCAAGGTGTACCAGGGCCACACGCTGGAGAAGACCTACCTGGGCGAGGACTTCTTCTGGGCCATAACGCCCACCGCCGGTGACTACATCCTCTTCAAGTTCGACCGGCCCGTCAGCATCCAGAGGTGAGCGAGAGCTGGGACGCATGGAATTCTGGGAGAATTCTGGGAGAGGGAGCAGCGCAGGGCTTCGCGCGCACACACGCACGGACGGACTTCAGGTGTCTTGCAGCGTTGAGGTGTGGTTCCTGGCCCGGAGCTGTGGGGAGAATCACTGCTGCCTGAGAACAGCCAGCCAGCCCAGGGGAATTGTGGGGAATCTGCAGGAGGTCTCCCCCAGGTGCAGAGAGAAAGGGAGAGAAAGGGAGGGGGAAGGAGAGAGAGAGAGAGAGAGAGAGAGAGAGAGAGAGTGTGAGAGACAGAGACAGAGAGAGGGAGAGGGAGGGAGACAGGGAGAGAGAGAGAGAGAGAGAGAGTGTGAGAGACAGAGGGAGGGAGAGAGAGTGTGAGAGACAGAGACAGAGAGAGGGAGAGGGAGGGAGAAAGGGAGAGAGAGAGAGAGTGTGAGAGACAGAGGGAGGGAGAGGGAGAGGGAGGGAGAAAGGGAGAGAGAGAGAGAGTGTGAGAGACAGAGACAGAGAGAGGGAGAGGGAGGGAGAAAGGGAGAGAGAGAGAGAGAGCTGTGAAAGGAAGAAGGTAGGGGGGGGGTCATTGTAAAGTCTGCCGTCTCTCTGAGCGGAAAGAGAAAATTGCTCCGTGGGCACTCCTACCTGTTGCCGTGGTTACCATACCAGCAACGTTAGTCTCTCCAGTTCTATTCTGAAAGTGCTGTCGGCAGGGCGTACAGTTGATCCACACTGCCGGAGCACAAACACGAGTGAGTCAGCCACAGATAAAAATAAAGCCACTGCGTCAGACTCCGGATAATGCCAAAATGGCCGTGGTGCCAGTGCTCTAGCTGTTGTTCCGTCGATTATGATGCCTGCTTGCGCAGGAAGGAAACAGGAAGGCTTCGCGCTTTGCCGCTAACCGCGCACGGCTCATTACTCCTCCTGTGCGAGTCTGAGTCACCCCGCAGGTGTCTGCACGCCTGAGCCAGGGACCATGTGACCCGTGGGTGTGACACTCATACAGCGCCTGTGTGTGTGTGTGTGTGTGTGATTGACAGG
>CM077298.1:32720210-32802710 GCA_039654925.1 Anguilla pacifica | reverse complement strand
GCACACGCACACACACTCACATGCACACACACGCACGCACACTCGCACACGCACACTCACATGCACACACGCACACACACACACTCACATGCACACACACACACTCGCACTCGCACATGCACACACACATGCACACACGCACACACACTCGCACACGCGCACGCACACACACGCACGCACACACGCACACATGCACACACACACTCTCACTCACACACACGCACACGCACGCACACACACACATATGCACACACACACTCGCACTCACACACGCACACGCACACACACACTCACATGCACACACACACACGCGCACACACATGCACACACACGCACACGCACACATACACACACACTGACTCTCTGGGGTCACACTGCTCCTTATCTGGAACACTGGGTTCTTTATCAGAACTCTGCTGCGTCTTGCGAGAGTTCTGTCTGTGCCTGACCGTTATCAAATTACATTTCCTACCGCCCTCTTTCTCTCTGCTCCCCCCCCCCCCCCTCTCTTTCTGTCTGCCCCCCCCCCCCCTCTCTCTCTCTCTCTCTCTCTCTCTCCAGATCCACATTAAGAAGGTAGCAGGTTAGCATGCTCCAGTGAGGCCTGTCCAGTGAGTGGCCTCTCTCTCTCTCTCTCTCTGCGCCTTCCCCCGACCCCCCCCCCCCCCCACGGGGAACAGTGACCAAGATGGATCCCAGCATTCATCCGTCACCTCCTCCTTCTACCTCACCGGAATGTGGAAACTACTGAAAAAAAAAAAATCATTTATGAGGTGGGGTGGGGAATCCAGGTAGAATCATGAAAAGAACTGCCCCCTGAGTTATAACACGTGCGAACGGACATGTGACACGGGTGAGACGCTAACTCGCGCAGTGCGTGAGGCCATCGTGAGAAAGGCACTGCACGTGCCTGCTGACCTCCCTGCTGATTGGTGGAGCAGCGGCTTTACACTGGAACGGCAGGGAAGATGGGGAGGAGTCCTTGGGTATAGTTAATGCGCTTGATTGTGAAATTTTGAAACTGGACCCACTGGGAGAGTTTTTTTTTTTGCCCCCCCCCCCCCCCCCCCCTTGTAACACTAAAGTGTTATGTAACAAGAACAAAAAAAACTCCAGGAATGAACAGCTGCAGGCAAACCAAATTATGGCTCCGAACCTGAAAAAAAACGAGCCCAGCTTCTGCAGCTCCGTTTATCTTCAATCGCCCTTTTTGCCAAAGTGCTTCTTACGAGCTATGCGATGGACGCTGTTCTGTCCGACTGCGCAGCTCTGCGGCTCGGGGAAGTGCAGCTGCGCATCAGAGATGACGTGCACAAACATTCGTTTCAGTCTTTTGTGTTCAGTGCTGCGTCTGACCAGAGACCTTACATTTCTCTCTTCAGATTAACGGCATTGCCAAACGCACAGATTTTATCGGGACATCTGCTGTTTTATGATCAATCGAAATAAAAAACTCGCCCTTTTTGTTCTTTCCATTAAGCGGAGGGTAAATATTATTCTCCTGGGGTTCCATGAAGGAAATCTTAATTTATTAGAAAATAATTTGTATGAGTAGTGATATGTTCTATGTTTTATTCCGTAAAAAAAAAAAAAAAAAACAGTTCTACGTATTTAATTGTGTTGGTGTCTTAAACGGAAGGGAAGTTCCCTTTGGTCCCCTCGCGGGCGCTGTCCGGCGTGGCGCGAGGAAGGCGTATCGACACGTGTGCCTTAAACTTCCCAGGCCTGGAGTGCGCGGGGACCGCGGAAAGGAGCGTTTATCGGTGCGGAATCGTGCAAGGGGGCTGTGGTCCACACAGGGCTGGAGCTCTCTGGTCATGCGGATATTCTCTCATTTTCATCCCGCTTTTGAAATTTATCTCGTGGCAACGGCTCCATTACACTCGGTTTTCCGCGGATTCTCTTTGACTTGTAACGGCACGGTTTTGGCACTGGACTCTTTCCATTCAGGAAGTTAAAAAATAAAATAAATGAGTGAAAGGAGGTGCTTCGTTCTGCGCCAGAATCCTCGGCAATATCTCTTTTAATTCCTTTTGTTCTTTGTCGCTTAAAGGAAAAAAAAAACTTGATCATTTTGTAAATTTGAAATTCTCCGTTCATCATTCACGTGATGTCATTTCCACAGCGGTGGTTTTGTTAGCTGCCCGGGCCTAACGAGCGTGTTGCTTTTAGCTTTGTTCCTAAAGTAATCGGTCAGTAATTTTCGTCCTCCTCAGGACAGTGAAAGAATGGGTTTGACAGGGAAACTTGGTTTCATTGCTACTTCTATGAAGAATACTATCTTTCTGTCACTAAAAATTTAGTTAAACGGGCATTCCTGTTGATTGTGAATGTTTTCCTGTAATACATGACTGAAAATGTATTTGAATTCCAGATACCCTGGATGCCTAATTAAGAAGCATTTTTTCCTCATTGATTACTGACATTTTGGAAAGAGATTGTAGAGTAAGTGTAACATGGCGTCTGTGTGCTTGATGTGGAGGGGATGGTTCTGAAGAGGCGAGGCTATTTTGAGTGACAGGCAGACAGACAGACAGACACACACACACACACACACACACAATTGCTGTTTGTACACGTACACACACACAGGCCTTCTATTTGTACACCCACACAAATCATTGTACACACTAGACCGGGGTACAAATATTTCAGCTGTAGATGTCAGCAAAATTTTAAACTAGACCCCTGAGAATTTTTAGTAAAGCACATTGCTAACCAATTTGGACAGCCATAGGGGAAAATTTCTGAAAATGTGTGGCAGTACATATTTGCTTTTAAATTGTAAGTAATCTGCAAGAGTTTACTGGTGTCTTAAAATGTATGCATTTCAAATATGTTTTTAATCTGGATCTGTTCACACACACACACACACACACCACTATCTCTTAGATCAGGCAGCAGGTAGCTGAAAGCTCAGCCTCGCCCCTCCACTCCACCAGGGGAACACCTGTGGGAGTGCCACGCCCACCCCACTTCACGTCAGGCACACACACCTGTGGGGCCTGGTCCTGCCCACAGTAGGTCATGTGCCTTCATCTGTGTGTCTGTGGAACTGCGATTGGGTATGGACATGGTTCAAATAAAGAGGATAAATCTGGATGAATCTCGCCACCCTGAGCTTCTCTTCATTTAAATTAAAAAAAACATTTTTTTTTTTTTACTGTGATTAAAAACCCTGATCTGTCTGCAGTTCTCAGGACAGGAGACTTTAATCATGCCCGGTAACTCTTCCTTAATAATAATCTGCCAAATTAACAATAAGTTTATCATTATCTCGTCATCATTGCCATTGCTGTTGTTGTAGTTCATAATGTGTGGCCTCGTCCGTGAGCTTTGCCGCCTTCAGTGTGCCTGTCAGTATTTTAAAACACCATATGAAAATTCAAAGCCGCATTGCTACATCCCATTTTAAAATAAATTTCAAATGAGAAATACCATATGAAGGTTGAGCGCAGTGGCAAACCGTTTATAGGTATTATATATATTCATTTAATGAAGCATAAGCATTGCTGCATTTGAAAATGAAACTCATTAAATAATTCTGTCAAACACAAAATAATTATTTTAAAAGCAGAGTGGGAAAGTGTCATTTGCTGAAATTTATATTATGCAAATTTGAATGCGCAAGAGAACTCTAATCAATACAGTAGAATGAATTTTAAATTTGGTTTAAGCATTCTGTGATATTATGCATTATCAGATATGTCTAGTTGCACTTCTGGATCAAATCCTATATATTATACTTGGTGAAATAAATCCTCTGGAGACTATTTTTGGCTTATAATTCATTATGGAATGCAAATGAGGCAGAGCATCATGCAAAAATAAATCACAGCACTGAAACATTAGATTTAATTGAGGATTATTTCCTATAAATACAGAAAAATTTGTCAGCAAACACAGTAATGTCGATCAAAATCTTCTCAATCAAAACATACTTTTGTAAAGTATGAGTAATTTTCTCATTTATGTATGCACGAAAATAACTTACTGTAATATGTAATACAATCAGTAAGTAAACATTGCAGTGTAACGACAGACATATGCATGACAGTGATCATTTAGTGCTTTGCCTTGGCTGCATTCTACCACAGATTTTCTTTAACAGCTCTGCATCCCAATGTCCTCATTTGCAAAGCATCTGGTTGCAGGAGAGCTGTGCCGTGGAATTAGGGAAAGTTCAGTAAACTTGCAGTACTCTACGGCTCCAGCAGAGGGCCTCGAGGCCACGGCTCTGCTTGCCGAAGTGGTGGCGGGTCGCTGCCCTGTCACAGCAGCTGACCAATCAGGTTTGTATCCACATCGCAGAGCGTTGACGAGTGTGTGACTTGCTTCGTTTTGAGCTCAGAGTCTGAGACGGTTGGTGTGTGCATTGCTGCAGAAACGGGCTCCTCTTGCAACACACTCGACGTGCTTCGCTGACTGTACGTGTGCACATGCAAGACGACTTTATTCACCGTGTATTCACCCCAGTGCTGCCGTCCTGCACTGAGGCCCAAATGCTGTCTGGCTGACTGCAGTCACTCCCCATAGACCGGGGATCATCAACTCTGGCCCACGAATCCGAATCCAGCCCTGGTTTTCTTTTCTCCCGGGTAATTAGTGCTACCGATTGGCCAGACTGTCTTCACACCTGACTCCCAGGCAAAGGGAGGGTGGAAAACCAGCAGGTCCCGGCCCTCGAGGACCGTGAGTTGCTGATCCCTGCCACAGACGTTATCAGCTCCAGTACAGCGATGGATGTGTTCTAGGGATTTCATTTCTCCACAGTATCCTGTCCAGAGCTTGTGTCTGATTGGACGATGCCTCGAGCTGCTTCAGTGCGAGACTTCTCTTGGTCACAAGGTCAACCACTGCGGCCCGGCTCCTCCTACATACAACGGTACGTCTTCTACCTCCATCGCAGCCTTGATCGTGACCCCTGATTTCTTTTTCCAATGCCAGCTTCATTTTAACAACCTGCCAGACAGGTTCTGAAACCACTTTTTGTCTTTTTTGTGCAGCTGTGTCATGATTGGTTGGACCCAGGCATGATCACAAACATTTGAACACTGTTCTAACGTCAGATGGAAATTTAAGTTTTGCATTTTGTATGTAAGCGCAGCATTTTTTTAAAAGTAAAAATGATGCATGTCTGTTGGGCTCTGTGCTTAAACTACAGTGAGCACAGGCTTTACTGCCCTTGTAAAAACCTGTTGGGCTCTGTGCTTAAACTACAGTGAGCACAGGCTTTACTGCCCTTGTAAAAACCTGTTGGGCTCTGTGCTTAAACTACAGTGAGCACAGGCTTTACTGCCCTTGTAAAAACCTGTTGGGCTCTGTGCTTAAACTACAGTGAGCACAGGCTTTACTGCCCTTGTAAAAACCTGTCATTTTAATTTGCAATTTGAGTGAGTTTTGCATCACTTTCCACCCCTGCACACCCCCACACGGACCATGGCCTTTTCCAGCCAATAACAGAGGTGTTCAGCTGACAATCTAAGTCTTCTTTTTTCCCCTGGCGTCAAGCAAGTTAGGTGGCTCCCTTGCTATGGGTCTGCAGTGTTAAGCTCTTAGTGACCCCTAGTGGTTCACATGTGTATGACAACAACCCAAGGGCTTAGAACAGATTTCAGGCATCAGGAGCAAAACAACAAAAAAGGTTTTAGGGTAAAACACAGGAAAACGTATAACTTAAGAGAGATGATTTATATCACAGGTACTGTGTCACAGGTTCTCTCAATCAGGAACTGTGTTCCCCTGTCCTTCACAGGTCCTATAAAAGGCTCATTTTGGATTTCACAGACCTGCTACTCACACTGGTCTGTTGAAGATCCTGTAACATCAGTGTAGTTTCACAGATACTGCAATAATACGAAAGTTATCTTCCACAGATTACATAATCGCACGCAACTGCCAATCTGTCAGAGCTGTCATTTTAAAATCCCCCCCCCCCCAAGTGCAGTCACCTCTGGGGCGATCCGGTAAAATAAAAGGCTCTTTATTGAAGGTGCTCTGACGGAATCAGGAATGTACACAGAGAGAGAGAGAGGATCTCCTGCACTGCGCCAAGACACCTCCACCTCAGCCCCCCCCCCCCCCCCCCCCCAGTCCTTACCCCTCCCTCTCAAACACAGGAATTCCGAGCCTTGCTCATATCAAAAAACATGAAAAACCAAAGGGGGGGGGGGATTTCAATCAATACACCTTTCGAGCAATCCAAAGCTTTGATATCTACAGTGAGACTGTTATGTACAAGCATGTATGTACAAAAGGGGAAACAAAAAACAAAAAACAACAAACCAACCCCAGCTCTCCAAAAACACACAGCAGGCACGGTCCAGTGGACCTCAGTGCCACAGTTCTGCGGAAGGGTCCGGTCCGGTCCGTGGGCGACGGTCCCTCTACTGCACGCGGGGTCCGGTCCGGTCCTCTACTGCACGCGGTACTTGTAGAACCAGCAAAGGCCGCGTGTGAAGTTCCAGCCCAGGCAGAGCGAGAGGACATAGAGCAGAGCCAGCAGGGCGAACGGGTACAACAGCACCACCGTGTTCTTCAGGAAGGGCAGTGCTGGGGGGGGAGAGGGGAGGGGGTCAGTCAGAGAGGGTCACCCTCGTTTCACACCAATCAACAGGTACTCTGGGGTTGTTTGCGCGACAGTTACTAAGAAAAAACACTTTCACCCAGTTCTTTAATAAAAGTGAAATGGCTAAACTATTATTATTTTTTAATCGTCCAGTTCCTATGTAGTAATTAAAAGAACAATCCTTCCTCATTAATGACTAAGGCTGCTGAAGATTCACTTTCCCAACGCATCAGCACAGGCCTGCAAACGGTTTCTCAACAGAGCTGATGGGACTTGTAGTCTTGTGTTAGGTTAAATATACATCTCATATGTCTCATTTCATCCGACATTGCGAACTGTACAGACCCCAGGCATTTCTACCATTTTAACACTTCTCTTAAAAAGCAGTTTTTATGCTAATCAATGTCAGTATGTACAGTGAGTCGCCAATAGAGCGTGTAATCATTATTCATAGAACAGATGGTAGTTTTATTCTCCATGGTAACAGGGGTTGGTGTTTCATTCAGCAGATGGGTATCTACTTCTCCATGGTAACGGGTGGATGTTCATTGAGCAGATGGTAGTTTATTCTCCATGGTAACACGGGTTAGTACTCACCACTGTAGCCCAGGAAGGTGATGTAGACGTAGTAGCCGATGGCAATCAGCCATATTGTGTTCCCCACAAAGTACCCCAGGAACCAGTCAGAGTTTATGGCCACTATGTCTACGACACAGGAAGAGACTGGAGTCAGCGCAAGCACAGGCCAAGGAAACGTCCGTAAGTCACTACACATGCCTGTGTGTCTGTCTGTGTGTTGTGTGTGTGTGCGTGCACGTTTTAGTTCGTGTAACTGTGTGTGTGTGTGTGTGTGTGTGTGTGTTTGTATTTGGCAGGGTTGTTTGCTGAACAGGTTACTCTACAGGGTTGGAGTCCTGATCTGTGGCCACTACTGGCACTACAGTCTTTATTTCGCTTTAGTATGTTTCTTTTGTACCTCTGCACCTGGAACTAATGCACTTGTTGTACGTCGCTCTGGATAAGAGCGTCTGCTAAATGCCTATAATGTAATGTAATGTAATGTAATGTTTGGGTGCGTTTTAGTGAGCACAACTGTGTGTATGTTCCATTTTAGTGCTCTCCTGACACACTGATTTAACATCTCAGCACTGGTGACTGCAGTCATTAGCACAGCAAATGTGTGAGTGTGTTTGTGTTTTCTGCCCAGTGTGCTTTACGGGGACATTAAACGTGTTCCAGCAGGCAGGCTGAGTACACGCACAGAAAAGCCATAAAAACAGCGCGGAGGCCTTTAACTGCAGTCTGGTGTACATAATGGGAGTGTGCACGGTTGGTCCTGAAGTGTTGGTGCTGCCGCATTAGTATTGCGGTGTTGGTAATGTGGTGTTGGTGCTGCGATGTTGATAATGCGGTATTGGTGCTGCGATGTTGATAATGCGGTGTTGGTGCTGCAGTGTTGGTAATGCGGTATTGGTGCTGCAGTGTTGGTAATGCGGTATTGGTGCTGCGGTGTTGGTAATGCGGTGTTGGTGCTGCAGTGTTGGTAATGCGGTATTGGTGCTGCAGTGTTGATAATGCGGTGTTGGTGCTGCAGTGTTGGTAATGCGGTATTGGTGCTGCGGTGTTGGTGCTGCGGTGTTGATAATGCGGTGTTGGTGCTGCGGTGTTGGTAATGTGGTGTTGGTGCTGCGGTGTTGGTAATGCGGTATTGGTGCTGCGGTGTTGGTGCTGCGGTGTTGATAATGCGGTGTTGGTGCTGCGGTGTTGGTAATGTGGTGTTGGTGCTGCAGTGTTGGTAATGCGGTATTGGTGCTGCGATGTTGATAATGCGGTGTTGGTGCTGCGATGTTGATAATGCGGTGTTGGTGCTGCAGTGTTGATAATGCGGTGTTGGTGCTGCAGTGTTGGTAATGCGGTATTGGTGCTGCGGTGTTGGTAATGCGGTGTTGGTGCTGCAGTGTTGGTAATGCGGTGTTGGTGCTGCAGTGTTGATAATGCGGTGTTGGTGGTGCAGTGTTGATAATGCGGTGTTGGTGCTGCGGTGTTGGTAATGCGGTGTTGGTGCTGCAGTGTTGATAATGCGGTGTTGGTGGTGCAGTGTTGATAATGCGGTGTTGGTGGTGCAGTGTTGGTAATGCGGTATTGGTGCTGCGGTGTTGGTAATGCGGTGTCGGTGCTGCAGTGTTGGACTAACGGTTGATGAAGAAGAGCTGCAGGAAGTGCAGGATGACCAGCAGGGGGTAGAAGGCGTTGAGGTGCACATCAAAGGCGTAGCCCCACTCCACATCGTAGTCCTTATTCGGGTGCTTCATCAGGTATTTATTCGTTACCACCCTAAAGACGGGGGGGTGGGGGGGGGGGGGGGTTAGAGTAAAGACTTTATAGACATGCCATACAAAAGCTTCACTATCACCTCTGTACAACAGACACAGCAGCCATTTCACAGAGCACTCCCGAGTGAAGAGAGACACTTTGCAGTGTGTGTGAATTACACTACAGGCAGACGCTCTTATCCAGAGTGCCTTACACAACTTAATTTACATATTTAAACCTGTGTGAAACTTACATGTTTACACCTGCGTGCAATTTACTCGTTTACACCTGTGTGAAATTTGCACATGCGCAGTTTACACGTTAACATACACGTATGGATGAATATGAGTAATTACGCAGCTGGAATATAAAAACATAAACGCAGTGCACTGCCTCACCACATGAGGGTGGAGATGAGCAGCCCCACGCCGACGCAGTCGATGAACACCACCCAGAGCAGCAGCTTCAGCGTCTCCAGGAAGCCCATGTCCAGCACGAAGCCGAAGCCCACGGTGGACACTATGGGGGGGGAGAGAAGAAGCAACACCGCTTTCATTACGCTCTGTTTTATAAAACCATGAGCCGCATGGATGGAGAAACACTGCAGTTTCACCTTTCATTCAACAAGGAATAGCTATTGGGTGAAAGGGAACCATCTAAGAAGAGAATTTGGTCTGGGGGATTAAATTAACCGTGACACCATCATCGGCCATCCAGCAAATATTAGAAAGGCTGCTTTGGTTTTAAATGCCTTCAAAATGACACTCTTTGGGATTTGATTTTAGTCATGAAATGTGTTGTACGTTCAGTAGTCTCATTTCGAACTGCTTCCATCTGCTTTTTCAGCTGTTTGTTTTACTCTCTTGTATGATTCCAATCATAGATGTCTCTTAAATTCTTCTCATTGTTATTTTAATGTCTCTTGTGCTGTTTTTTTATTTTGTGAAGCACTTTGTGCTGTACTGTTGGAAAGTGGCATACAAATAAAGTTCCTCTTAACATTGTGGACTCCAAGCAGTGAGACCTGAGATTCATTCCAGTCGCTCACTTTGTCCGTCCTCATCTCCTCGGTCATCGTGTCACCCGGAAATCCACAGAGGTCCGCCATCTTTAAGGACATCACAATCCGTCCTTAAAGATGGCCAGCTCCCAGAGGATGCTTCAGCAAGGATACACAAGTGCTTCCTTTGCAGAAGTCTCTTCTTTAAAAACGTGATGTATAAAAGATCCATGTGTGGATCCACCTCTCTACATCTGCCACGTCTGTTGACGTCACTTCAAACTGACGCTTGACTGAGCAAGGACATTCCCAATACATGTTGCCTCAATTTCTCCATCCTCATATCTCATCCTTGCATCCTTTCCTCGCGTCCCTGGTTGAGTGGAGCTAAGGAGCGAGAATAGTACTTAAAGAAGACGTGCGAGGAATGACAATAAGCGATTTTGGGATTAAACCCTTATGGTCCAGAGCTTAGCCTGTGCTTTTCACTGAGACACTCTGTCCCCCTCACGCTGAATGAGTCCCTGTCACATCTACCTTTGGTTCACTGAGGAAAGACACGAGGAGGGGGAGGAGGAACCGAGATTGCATGACATTGTGCAGACCATCACAATGCTGGTGCATGCCCCTAGTGATGTCACACCCAGAGCCTGTCTCACTGACGTGAACAATGTTGCATTTGCGCCCCCAGATGTGGTCGGACCTAATCTCTGAGAGATTCTCTGAGATAAACCATTTGACATGAGGAGGGGGTGCAAGTGTGGACACATAGTAGGACTGGCTTAAGAAATCAAGCCACACCAACACAGGAAAGGGGGGTGGCACTCACCGCACAGCCATATGCTGAGCAGGACCAGGAAGGCGGGGTCGTCGCGGGCCCACTGGTCCTTGGTCTGTTTCCTGTAGTGGAAGTTTCGGTAGACCCTCTGCGGGGAGGTGAACAGGTAGAGCATCTGCCAGGCGGCGAACTCGAAATCCATCTGCCGGAAGCGGAACAGACGCCGCAGGTACTTATAGCGCTTAGCGCCCGCCGTGTGGCGCGCGGCGTCCCGGGTGTTCAGACTGCCGTTGTCCTGGTGTAGGGGCGAGTAGGTGGTGGTCGGCAACATTGTGCTACAACGGAGAATGACACAGGGAGACAAAGTTAGTGTTGTAGTTTACGCGATGTTGGATTAATGCTCTTTTGTGAATACATTTCCTTTGCAGCATTAAACAGATGACATTTTTACATTTTACGAATCGGCTCTTGTCTGACACCAGTCCCGGTCTTAGTTTGCCTGTTACAAACGTACGATGCACAGGACATAGCTCAGAGACGTGAAGGCGATTCCCTTAAGTTTAGGGGGGCTACGCATCGCGTAGCCTTTGGCACATTTGTACAGTTAGTCTGCAGACTTGTATTTATAATTATTATTAACAGAATCTGCAACGAGTGTGTTTTAAGTCCGCCCTAGTACAGAGAGAATACATAGATGACGTAATGTTGTAAGTGCCGGGCGAAATTCCCTTCTAACTTCATTTTTCTATATACAGCAGTGCATGCCAGCTGACTACTGTATTCAGATAGCATAGCTATTATATAGTGGCTAGCTAGCATACAAACTCCATTTAGGTTTAGTTCATTTTGCGATTATGTGATAGAACCGGCGCTCGGGACCAAATCACGTTGACGTTCTGTGCTACCAGCAATAACTGACGTGCTACGACACAACTAACAACAGCATCTAGCTCGTCAACAACTTATTTTTGAACCCCCACCATTATTTTTCTACCCTACTAGCCAGCGTTATTACAAGTTAGCTTTACTGGCTACACAGCCATACACTATAATTCGACTGCCTCGTTGCTGCTCCAATGGCCAGCTAGCATATAATACTCTTGTTATGAATAATAACCCATAACTGTCGATCTGAAACTTACCTGCAAATATACCAGAACCACCCAACTTCCTAGATCGCTTTTTAATAGGGAAAACTCCAGCCCTCTCTCTTCTTGCTTCTGTGTTCCTGTCACTAACCGAACACGTCGGCAGTGATGTCAGCGTCGACACTCTGCATGCTGGGAACTGTGGTTTGGAGTTTAGTGCAGGAAGAAAATAAAAGTGCTTTTAAAATACGAAATGTACATTGTTTCTGAAAAATCCTGATCAAAGGAACTAATTCATGACCGTTTTCATATGGCGTTATAAAGATTTGAATTAATCAAAATCCTACTAACAATTGGGAGGGGGGAATATACTCGGAACCATAGACATATATATGTCTGTGCCCGGAAACTTTAGGGTGCACAAGTACTTCCTCGATCCCATGATGCTTTGAGAACAGTTAGATTACATGGCTGTATTTTTCGTAACAAGCTTTTTGCTAGCTGTTTCGTTGGAAAGCTAGAAAAAAACTGATGGGTTAGTTCCTTTACAGTAGGTTTAAGGTTATTGTCATATTCAAATACATTAGATAAAGTGACATTTGGTCGTTTATGAAAAATGCCCAAGTATTACGAGGAAAAGGAAGAAGATAACAGAGCATGTTCTGGAATAAGAGAGGACTTCAAATCGTGTCTCCTTCAACACGATTGTGTTTTGAAGGTAAACCATGATATAGTTCTATTTGTAGTTGTTAGTATGCTAAATATTGTATTTAATATAGTGTAATTCTTACAACCAACTAGTGCAAGGGGCGCTGAAGCTGACGTATTTGCATATTTACTGAAGTTCATGCTTCTTAGATCATAATATGAATGACTTATTTAGTTATGTTATTTTATTCTCTTCTGATGTCCGTTCCCAGGAGGGGAAATCACCAAGTGAATGTCTGAAGGAAGGCCACTGCAAAGCTTTGCAAGTGTCATTTTTTGAGTGCAAAAGGTCAATGGTAAGTGCACGCCTGTGGGAATTATTTTTGCCACATGAGGGCGACAAAGGATCTATGTCAAGAAGAGCGAAAAAATACATTATTTAAATACTGTGTACAGATCACCCATACCATTTTAAACGTATAAATATAAACTTTAATTTACTGTAGTCTATCAACTTGTATTTACAGTAAAATTAGCATAATAGCGCACTGTAATTATCTGGGCTACATAATATTTGGAAACCCACCGGTTGATCATTTTGTCCAATCCGAAGTTTAGTTCAAAATTTCAAATCCCCCAAACCCACCCAGCCAAATTTCCATCTGTGCCTTATGAGGTTTTATTGTGTCTCAAACTGCTTTTGTACTGTCTCGACATAGCTCAGGAGGTAAGACCGATTGTCTGGCAGTCGGAGGGTTGCCGGTTCAAACCCCACCCTGGGCGTGTCGAAGTGTCCTTGAGCAAGACACCTAACCCCTAACCTCTAACTGCTCTGGCGAATGAGAGGCATCAATTGTAAAGCGCTTTGGATAAAAGCGCTATATAAATGCAGTCCATTACAAACTATGTTATCTCCATTTGTCCTGTAAAAGGTTTGTTTGCATAAATCAGCGCTGTTTAATTCCTCATCTGCGAGCCGCAGTGTCCGCAGGTATTCGTGCCAACCATGCACTGCACCACCTGATTTTGACTAATTATTTCGCCTCCTTGCCTAAGTTCATTAGTGAAATCGGGTGTTGTGCACGGTTGAAGCAAATACCTGCATACACTGTGGCCGGCAGGACCTGGAGTCGAGTAGCCCTGGTAGAAATTAAGAGCTTCTGTGGATAACACATGACTTGAGTACCTCAAAAGATGTGGAATGCTTCAACTGGAGCGCACTGTTAGGGAATGACTTTTACAGTACACTGCAGTGCAGCTGAGATCTGTATGAGATCAAGGACTAGATCCCATATAGATCCAGTATTTCAGATTACTTTGTCATTCGTAAGATGTAACTGACAGCATACATTCTTAAACTTTTTAGATTTTTTAGGCCTTTAAATGAACATTCTGTATTCTTATTTTTTCAGCTCGATACCAGATCACGATTTCGAGGACGAAAAGGATATTGACCAATACCAGCACTGACCTGAATACTGGATTTCATTGCAATTAATTGTATGACTCGGAGCGAAGTTCATTTTGTGCCCAATAGGGCACGATCCCTGCAGTGAGAGATTTAAAAAAACAAGCGTTTTCTTTTATTTTTCCACACGTTTATGACTTTCTTTTCTGATGTGAGGGATGTTCAGCGCAGCTCCTAGTTAAAAATAAGGCACGGCTGAGAATTGTGCAGCAGTACACTGCAGAAAATGAGTCGAGCTACAGCTTTTTATTTTCTGTAAAATGCTCCTCTTGACTACAAAACCTGCATAATGGGAAACAGTTCATGTGATGGCCTATGCGTGCGTGCCTTCTGCATGAATAGATGGCCTACTTCTGTGCCTGTAGACGTTTCAGCCGTGGAGAATTCCACTAGCGACTGGAAATTCCTCAGAATGCCACAAGGGGGAGCTGCTCCTGCCCTGAGCCCAGCAGTACTGAGAACGCTCCATTCAGAGTGTTACGATTTTATTGTTGTCATGGGGTTTTCTTGAATCCAAAGTACCAGGGGGCCTCGGTTGCACAATAAACTGGGGTGTTCTGTGATTATGGCTATAGTTCAGGTGCTTGTACAGCTATGTTCAGGTGTGAAATATTTCAGTTCAGAGTAATGAAGGTGTTCCTGTTCTTCTGGTTACTGCTCTGTAGTATCCTTTTTAAAATAAAGCACTGAAAGGAGGAGAAACCTTCAGACTAAGATTAATCTTTATTCGGTGTAAAACATTTTCACAATTTTAGAAAGGCATTCAATGAAAAATCCTACATTTAGCAATTCACTGACACTGTGTTGTTGAAGACACACACGTCCTTGGCCTAAAAAACAATCTTCATATTTGTTGCTCTCCATGTTATATTACTGCTCTGACAAACCAAGGCCGTGGTCTGGAGAAAATCACGTATCATGATGTGCGTCTTACAGAAATCAAAAACATTTTAGTCTTGGCTCAGTTCTTCAATATTCTGAAACTTCTGTCATTCTTGGAATGTTAAAGTCCATGGTTATTAAGCTGCTGTAAAGAGTTAAATCAGTGATTGGCACCTTACACATTAGAAAAAAAAAAAAAAATGCTAAACATACGTTAGTTATTTGGTTGTGCGCATTGAACTGGTTTAGACACACATCTAATTAAAATGAAGGATGAAATGAAAAATTTCTGGAAAACATACAAGGGTACCTCACCAATGATCCAATGCAACACGCATCTTGGCTAACAAGCGACAGTCCAGATCAACTGTAATTCAACCGGCCTTGTTCAATCAAGGTGTCACTATCCTGGCTTCCTTCCACACGGCCTTATTTCAAAGCGGCCATCATTAAGGCCTTGAACCTCTCCATGTTGACCTCCTCCAAGATGAAGGCCTTGTGTTTCTTCTCGAGCAGTTCCAGATTGTCCAGCACCATCATGCCGCGCGTGTGAGCGCCCGTCAGCTCCACGGTCACCGCCACCTGCTTGTACGCCGTCACGAACGCGTCGTCGATGGCGGCCGCCATGGCGTAGGAGTCGCAGGACACGAAGCCCCGGCCGGCCACCAGCTCGTTATCGAAGTGGCCGCCGCAGGACACCTCCATGTTGTGGCGGAAGATCTGCTTCATGAAGCGTGCCTTCTCCGTGCCCTGGGCCAGCCACCTGTCACAGAATTCCTGAGGGGAGGAGACAGGGAGGAGAGGATGAGGAGCGGGGAGGAGGCGGGGAGGAGCGGGGAGGGAGAGAAGACAGGGAGGAGACGGAGAGGAGAAGGGGAGGAGTAAAGTTGTAAAGTTGTAAAGTTAGCCCTCTGGTACCGCCACTCACCCAGGGCAGTTTGCTGCGACAGGCGAACTCCCAGGTTGCAATGTAGGTGGGACACAGGAACTGATTAAGCACAACGTACGCGGCTTCTGGGTCAGCCACGAAGTTGAACTCGGCACAGACTGTGGTGTTTCCTCGAGCTGTACACACACACACAGACACACACAAACGTGCATTATCTGTAAATCAGCCATGCAAAACCATCACCGTGACAAAGAACTGGCAAGACTAATGGGAGAGCAGAACACAATTCAAGGAGTTGCCATGTGCTGTCAGATGCGGATGGGCTTGTACCAATAAGAAGACAACTAGTACCAAACTTTGATTCAAATCTCCAAGTCTGTGATAACATTATAGCTCCTGATGCATTACTAATTATCAATGTGTATTAGCAATGTACGCAAACACAAAATACGCAAGGACCAACAAATGGGCTAACAGAAATTATGACGAAAAACCATGTAAACTAACTGGTGCACAGCATATGAAATGCAACTTTTAGGTTAGCTCCCAGTGAAATCATGTGTCGGAAAATTACGTAGGTATTGGATTTCATGAATTTTTAAATGGACCAATATATTACAATTACAGCTGGACTCAATTTTGAACGTCATTAGCCAACGCCCACTTCAAAAACGTGCTTGAGTTTGAAACGATTAATCAATCCATCAGCGGAGAGGGGCGAGGAAGAATATACAAAGAATTATTTAAAAAAGGAAGGACCACAACCTTGAGATTCTGACTGAGCATACTGTGTGTACCGGGAATAAGGAGGTGCCAGATAAGGAGGAGCAGAATTGACAGAAGATTGAGATGTGGTCTGAGAACTTCTGGCGAGTTGGACCGCTTTTGGTGAGTGACCGCAGAGCCGACACACAGCTATGATGCTACTAGCTAATCTTAGCGGTTACACGTCATCAATGCAGCTGAAGCTATTTTCACTCTTTTTTTCCCCCAGTCAGAGTACTTTATAGCGCGTGTTTTTTTTTCTCGCATTGTGTCCGTTTTACTTCACTGAACTCTTCCTTTAGAACTAGTTTAGGCCTACATGGTTTTGATCGTCACCATTGTAGCCGTGTTAGTTCAATCACCTAGCTAATTGATGTCTTGTTGCTCATATTGATAACTGTTGACGCTGTTTCTGAATGTACATTGTGTTTTGTGGGTTAAATGGTTGTAGTATTTGCGTTTAATATGAGCACAAAGACAGTAATACCGAAACTCACAGAGAAGGCCGTGCCACTTCAATTGACTGCAATGGGGGGGGCAGTGCTGAGACATTGCCAAACACATTTGTATGGGTCTCAGAAGTCTGACGTAACGCAGAGCAAAACCTGTACCCATATATGGATTTCCGGATCAAAGCATAATTTATCTTTGGAGAAAATGAATGAGAGTTTCACATAATCGTCCCTGTCACAGTCTGTGATTTAAACTGGCGTATAAATCTTGGGCGTTTTTATCCGGACACATTTCTCTCCTAAACGGCACTGGGTCCACTGAATTCCAGTGCCACTTTGCAACCGATAAAATTATTTTGCTAACACAACAAGGTAACACTGCTGCTAACTTTATTTACGTCACTGCTAGCCTGTCGGCTTTTCAAGGTGGTCGGAGCTACTGCTAGCCAGCAAAGATATTTAAAGAAAGCACTGGAATAACTTATGGGAATTACTAACGAGAACAGCAACAATAACAACAACAAAGATATTTACAGCGATATATACAACTGTCAAAAACAAAAAACGTATAATTTATTACACGGGTATAATTTATTACACATAGACTAACACCAAACCGTTTTTCTCATGTAAATGGTAGTTGGAAAAACAGCTGTGTGTGATGTTGTTCAACTGGTATGGTTTTCATATAGTGCTCTTACTCTAGACTAATTATTTGGAGTCAAAAGTAACACTGACTTTGCTTTTTTTAGTACGGGCGCATATGTACGTAGGCTGTGTTAATTTGTATGTATAGAAGAACAATGATTTAATATTTTGTAGGCTATATGTTTCACTATTATTCAGTAACTCTTTGGCAGTGAGCATCTTGCCCGACTGATACTGTTTTGTCTGCCTTCTTGCCTGAGGTCGTTGTCTGTGGCCGCTTCAACGTCTTAGACTTATTTATTTATTTAATGTTTATTTGACAGGGACTTGACAATGTTTTCCAGAGATCTGAAGCAGTTTAGTTTGAGGAACGATTCCGTGCTTTCACTTTGGTTCAAGATTTGAATGCTTCATTCGTTTGTCAAAGAGAGAGCCATTGCATCTTCTCAGCCGAGCAGTTGTCTTATCACAGCTGAACATGATCCTGAACTGTATAGGCCTACGTGCTGTGATTGATCGGAGTAATGTGGGCCTTGGCAAAAGGATGTCTTAAATTGTGATTGGCTGGACTAGACAAATAAATGCAGGCGACAGGCGATGCACAAATATGAATCGGCTAAATTTATTTGTGGATCAGCTGCATTTATTTGTGGATCATGAAGTAATTAGCGATATCAAGAGTAATAATGACTAGCAATAGGATGAATTCCAATCTTAATTCTTGATCCAAGAAGAATTTGGTCTTTTGATTGCATTGTGTTTTTCTCATTGTTTCTTTTTTCCACTTTGGAAATGTATGTTTACGATCACACTGACTGCGGTAGCCTAACAGTTGCTATAGTAGGCCAAACCGCCAAGATGATTCTCGATCTGACCGACTTCTGCTACGTTCGGCTTCTTGGCATCTCTAACAGGGTTATGCGTGTCCCTATTCACATTTTCAAGGAGGTGTGACTTCATATTTCTGCCCTTGCAGCTAGGAGAATAAAAAAAAATAATGGTCCAGGAGTCCAGCATTGAAAATACCTCAAAATAAGACAGGACAATAGCACTTTAACACCATTTGTCCTATGACAGCCAATCAGCATTCAGCACCACAGAAGTACAGAGAAAAGGATGAAGGAAGGATGGAGATCTCACAGTCAGTGTTGCCCCCCATGATGTACAGGCCCTTGAGTAGCTCTGGGAATGTGGGGTCTAGCATCACTGCCAGGGCCAGATTTGTCAGAGGGCCAGTGGCCACCAGGGAAACCTGTTATCCAGACAAGGAAACATGCAACGTCCTCGTTTAAGTTACTAGCTTAAAGCGAGATTCTCCTGACTCATGCACAGCACATTGGTCACCATGGGCAATATACTAACACATGAGTAACAATGAATAGCCTGGTATGTCACATGACCTGCATGCATGCATGCATGCATGCAGGGAGAGATTCTGAGCAGAATCCCTTGGCTAGAGGAAACTAATTGGTGTAGATTCGAGTGCTCAAGTACTTCTGGTCGCCCACCTCCCCAGCGTGCTCCCTGGTGATCCGGATCATGGCCGCCACCGCCCCCTCCTTCTGAATCATCTCTGAGCTGGGAGCGTGGGAGTCTGGGGCGTCTCCTAGCCCGTCCTGCCCGTGGAAGTGTCCCGCGCTCCGGGCGTTCCCCAACATTGGTTTGGAGGCTCCCTGGAACACTGGAATCTGGAATATGGAACCCTGGAGATATTAGAACCCGTTCTGCCTGGAGGAGGGGAAGGTGGGGGGAGGAGTTTGGGTGTGGGGGTCATGTGAATAGAAAACTGCCTTACAGGACAGAACTTTATGAATGAATGACAGAACAGAAGATTCACTAAGCCACTTGATCACATTGCAAAGAAACGGTTGCTTGGCTACAAAAGAGGAATGTGGCTGCATTCAAAAAGAAAAAAAATATGAGGAAAAAAATTAATTTCACACATTGTGGATAAGGAATGTCACACAAAATACCAGAACGTGTAAAAGCAAGAAAATGAACAGCACTAGATCCACTGGATCTGAAGCCAGGATAGACTGCCTGGGGTCCCAACATTTATACATGAACAGAACCTGATCAAATTTGTCCCTAATCTCCCCCCCCCCCCCCCCCCCACACCCTCTGAATGGAGAGATCTTGGAAAGATGTTTTCCCTTTACACTCCCATCGAACACGAGAAACAGCTGGTTAAAAACCTTCTTCGTATTCTGTTTGTCATGCGACTTATTCTGCTTACCAAAGTAAGACCCTGCAATCACATATCACATGCTTCCACTGGGCAGCAAACACAAAACGGAGTCACTGGAATTGTCTGACTCCTTTAGAAAATGTGATTCCACACACTAACCGTAAAAACAAGTTTTAGAAAAACACGGCACAAAAAATAAAACGGGCAAACACCTGGGCCTCTTCTTATTTGCGCAGACTTATTTTCCAGGTTGTCCTTCATGTTCAAAATGAACAACGCATGTACTTACTCCATTCACACCATTGTTAGACGGTTAACATGTAAACAGGGAAGTAACAGAATTTCTGAATAGCTGGCTTTTGTGGTCAGAAGGATACAAATGACTGACGCGCTTGTACAGTATGATCTGCTGCGTCCACAGTACACCGGGCAGACCGATTGTCTGGCAGTCGGAGGGTTGCCGGTTCAAACCCCGCCCTGGGTGTGTCGAAGTGTCCTTGAGCAAGACACTTAACCCCTAACTGCTCTGGCGAATGAGAGGCATCAATTGTAAAGCGCTTTGGATAAAAGCGCTATATAAATGCAGTCCATTTACCATTTAGAGAACTAAAACAAGGCTTCGTTTGCCGCCAGGCTGCGAACGAACCGCGGGGAGCATCGCTTCGGGTTGGCCGCCGTACCTCCAGTCGCCCGCAGGCTTTGAGCACGCGCAGCGAGTTCCTGCAGACGTTGTCCACGGTGGTGTTTCCGCTGACGCAGGTGATGCCCAGCACCTGCACGTCGGGGGCAGCCAGCGCCATCATGATGGCCTGGGCGTCGTCCACCCCGCAGTCCACATCCACCAGCAGCTTCTTCACCATGGCGATCCCGGTCCCTGCCCTGACTGCGAGGGGGGGAAAGGGCCGGGAGAATGCACGCACGTTATGGCAACCCGAAAACAACACCGTGCGTCCACTCTTTGGTTTTAGCTCGGTGCTAATGGACGGCAGTGTAGTATAATGGGCAAGGAACTGGTCTTGTAACTATGTGATCACAGGTTGGATTTCTGGGTGGGACACTGCCGTTGTACCCTTGAGGTACTTAACCTTCAGTATATATTTATTCAGTATAATGTAAATGCAGTGTAAAACTTGTGCAAGTCGCTCAGGATAAGAGAGTCTGCAAAATGCCTGTAATGTAATCTAACTTAATGCAGTTAATTAAGGTCGAAGTGTATTGGGGCTGGACTAAATCAAAAGCCTGGACCCATGCCGGCCCTTTTCAGTAACATCAGACACCCCTATACACAGTCCACGAGTTTAACCCGGCTCCTTAATGTTCATTTTGCTGAAACCTCTTGCGGCTAATAATGTGCACGGACACAATAGAAACTCGCAACAGTTGAAAAGGAAGAACCCGATTTACAGAAACGATAGTGTATTTCAGTAACCGAAGGAGCGTAGCGGGTCGCGTGTTCTCTCTGGGACCCTACGGACATTAGGCTATCTATGCAGGCGTATCAGCAAGAGTGAACCTCGGCTTCAAATTTATGGACATTACTATTGAAATGACGGAATGGCGCCGATAGTCCGCGTTTTAAACCTAGTGTTTTTGAAATTTGAAATCTGATGCCCAAGACATTACATTACAGGCATTTAGCAGACGCTCTTATCCAGAGCGACTTACACAACTTTTACATAGCATTTTACATTGTATCCATTTATACAGCTGGATATATACTGAAGCAATTTCGGTTAAGTACTTTGCTCAAGGGTACAACGGCAGTGTCCTTACCCGGGAATCGAACCTACGACCTTTCGGTTACAAGCCCAGTTCCTTACCCACTGTGCTACACTCCGTCTTGCAGACCCGTCTTGCATTATTCTGAATAAAGTTGTGACAGGCCCTTTCTCGATAATGAAAACGTATCTTACCTGGAGCAGAGTAAGACTGAGTTCGGCTGCTAGGTAAACCGGCGTAGATCCTTTGATTTCCAGCTGTCAGCGAACTGTTCCACGCTATCGCAAACCTTTGAGCCGGTCGTAGGGCAAGGGGAGGAGTCAGGATCAATAAAAAAATGTTATGTCAATGGGTTCAAATTTTAATACTGACTGAACCTGTACATTGGGTTCAGCACACGGACTAACCATTGCGTGTGTCATTCGCAGCGAAAGTCGATGTATGATGTATGCTGTGAGCAGCCAACGTGAACTCTTTTGCGTGTTGCTGTCAACACGACCCGATAGCCGAAACAAAACTTTACCGTAGCCTAGCCGAGTGGGAAAATCTGAATGTGAAACTTTAAAGACCAATGAGCTGCATAGCTGTAAATCTTTCGAGAGGGCATTCAATCACTTATCAGTAGTCGGCTAAATCGGTTTACAGCTCGTTACACAATCTCCGAATTAAAAATTAGCCGAGCTCACTCGTGTTCAGTTGTGTTCTGGGAGTTTTTTTCCCCCTCATCAGCTGTCTCAGCAAATTAACCTACACAACGCAATTTGAATCATACCTGCACGTGTCTAGAAGCTCCTCGGTAGCCTAATCCTAGACAATCCTAATCCGGATTTAAGACGCCATTTTGGGAAAGGCTTAAATTGCAGACAAAGATAGCCAGAGTCCCCTCTCTAATATCTATGGTTTAGCTCGTGTCTCGGCGTGCAGACATTAGATGTGGGCTCAAATAGGGTACGGTAGTAGTAGCTATGAGTTGTAGCCTGTAGCTTTCTAGGAATAAAAAAAATCCACGAATTTTACAGTAGAGAGTCACGAAATTCAAAAACCCCTGAATAAAACCAAGCGCATCCTACCATTTAAATGCCTAATTCACTGTGGAGTTTTTTTGTGCTTACCTGCGGGACCTTTGCGAGAAGTGAGATTGCATTGGCGTCCACAGTCGCCTTCCGTAGTATCTTAGAGCCATTGCACATGCCATTCAACATGAGCGCCTACAACCCAGGACGAGAACGAAGCGTTGCTGTCCGAATGTTGATTTTTATACTCCAGTTCTGCTTCAATGTAGGCCCTATCTCCTGCATACCCTCTTGTGCCCTTTAAGTCGTTAAAATGTTTCAGATGCTTGCGAGGAATCTTATTACAGTTCACGTGAAGACTCGGGCTACAAACTGCAATAAAAGGTGGAAGAAAGGACACGGGAGTGAGGTCTAAATTAATCTTTGTGAGCAATATGAGAACTGGTTATCCGTGCGCAATAAAGCGACCCATCATTGCGCACAGATATTACAAATACTGAAGGAATCTTGACTATTGAAGTCTGTAATCACTCATTACTTTGGTAATGGACTTTTAATAACCTCTTACCATGGGCGTGCATTACGGAGTTCATGTGGTGTGAATTATAGGCTTTGTGCCCATTCATTAATTGTCTCAGTGCTTGTGAACATGATTTTTACATGCTACGGTCCTCCCCTCATACATTTATTGTAGCCTGTCACATAACATTTGTGCTAGATCAGAATGATCAGTCTGTCCTTGAAAAAAGCACTCAAGTGATTCTGTTCCCCCAGCCCCCCCTACCCTCCCGTTTTCCCCACTGACCCGAAATGACCCTTCCATCCAGACAAGGGCACAATTTGAATGGATATAGAAATACACATAATACAGTATGACAATGAAAAAAATAATTTCATATAATAAAAATAGGTATTTCATGTTATGATTGGGATTGAGTCAGGTGTCTTAAAGCACTTTCTCTGAAGAATGACCGAGAAATGATCATTTCAGTGTTCTTAGAAAATGTTTTTTTTTTTTTTTGGTGGGGCAGGCCCGCCCTATGATTGCGGCTCTTGGGGTCTATGCACCCCCTCAATATCCGAACTAAATGCTCCTGGCCGCAGGTACGGAGGCGAGCCGTGTAGCGACATCCACGCTCAGCTGCTTTAGACAATTTTTCTAAACAATTCCAATGCTGTGAAAACCTCTGCTTGTGGATCTTCTTTCTTCTCTTCACACTGCATTTATAAGGACTGAAAAGACTTATCTTGGTGTAGCTGTTGACGGAGACAGGCATATTTGTATAATTTAGACTGAGATTTTTCGTTGGGGAAAAATATGTTTTCGCCCTGTAGACGGTGTAGCCCTGCTGCATTCCAAATAAGCCGTTCTAATGAGGAAACAGGTCACAGGAGGTCTGCATGGACCCCCCGACCCCCCCACCCCCCCACCCCCCCACCCCCCTACCCCCCTTGTGCACTCAAGTTTGCTGTTTGCATTCTCCGCCTTCCACGGAGGGGAAGCCACGACATCACAACAAAATAACTTCAGAGTTCATTTTGTTACATCACCTCTGGTGATTTCAACAGCTGATGCTTTTTTTCATATTTCGCGACAAAAACAATCGTAAAAGGGGAAAAAAAAAACAAGGAAACGGGAACTGTCAGAATGTTTTTAATAGCTTGGTTATAAACGGGAGCATGAGGGGAGATATCCTATCCTGTCGTGAGTACAACAATCCACAGAACAAATAAATACATAGCATACAGTGCATATACCGCGTCAGATATGTGACGTCATATTTATTAAATTAAAACAGTGCACATGTATAAAAAAACATAAAAAGCAAAAACAAACAAAAAAAAAATTCATGTGATCTAAAATGACAAAAAAAAATATGGTTTCAATTATTTACAAAAAACAAATATTAAAGGAAATGGCAGACAGTGATGTCACACAGACTGCATTCCACTCTTGCAGTCACTGATAGGATCCGCCTTATGCAGTGCACTGGTACCCCTGTATAAAAGTACACTTGTACGTGAAGCCGTGCTACATGCATTTAAAGTTAAGACACTTTTCAATGTCCCATTGAGAATAAATACACAATTATCACCTGATCGTCGTCTGAGTATTTCAAAGCATCGCCTGCTATAGGTTATGACCCCATTACATCATAGTCTTGAGATTCCCATTTCAATAATATAATTCTAAATGCCGGTTCAGTCTGATGGAGCAGTAGTTATATATATTTTTTTATAGACTTGAGTCGACTCTATTAAAGACAGGGAAAAAAAAGCCATTCCTACTCAGCAAAAACACTGCTCCTTTTCACATTTAGATTAGTAGATTAAATTTTACTTTTAAAGTTAACTTTAAGCACAAATTAATTTGGTGGGATGACTGTGCCACAGCTGTGTAAACCTGGATGTGCATTCTGAGGGAACAGATACATTTGGGCAGTACTTAGCTAGGATACACAACGGTGGTTTTGATACGCTTACATAAAATGAAAATAACCTTCCGTTGTGGATATTTTACCGAAGTCTCAATGTAATTCACATTGTGTTCAAAGCGGCAGCCTTGTTATTCCTTCTCTTGTAAAAATGAACCGAGGCAGTGTCCTTTTAAACTATTTTACGATGTCATTAAAACAGTCCACAGCTTTTATGTTTCTAAAACTAACATAACACGAATATCCCAAACAGCTGCCACAGTCGTCTTCCGTTGGAACGAACAATGCCGCTATCTTTCCCCTTGCAACATTTAGCAGGCTGACCGCGACCTTCCTTTGACCTGGGAGTCCAGGACTGCATGTGGCCGTTTCTGAGCAGTGTGTGTTCCTGCCTGAAAGCGAGCCCTGTAGAAGTACCTCGTGGCGACGGTGTAGTCAGTGTGTCTGGAATGCTGAACAAGCTTAAAAACAAAGCGCAATCGGAGCGGTTTCACATTGGCTTTATTTGGGGGGGCTCTAGTCCCTTCTAGACAAATAAGAATAGAGTGAAGGGTCACACATCCTGCCGCTTCCCGAACGGGGATTACTGCGGCACCACTGAGGGCTGTGCATTAAACGCAGGCTTGCCTACGTGGCTGCAGACTGACGAGGACACGCTTAAGGCATATTTACGCAAGACGCTCTTATCTTAGTTCGGGGTCTGATGCTCAGGACCATATGGATTTTGTATGACATGAGACTGGATTCCGGTGGCCTTATAAGTCTCACCCACAACCGCGCTGGTGATTTTGGAAAGACAACATACTCACAATATGTTCCAAGCCTGATAGATTCCCCCCCCCACTCTTTCTATGTAAAATAAAAACATGCGCATGTATCCATTCTACAGTGTCACCTGAACTGCATTTGTTTAGCCTGATCAGAATGTGTTTGAACCTGTGTGCAGACTGCTATCAATTTGGGTGTACTTCACGGGTTTTTTTTGCCAGAGATGAAATATTTGGACATATTTGGGGGGGGGGGGGGTGCAGTGTACTCTGAGTAGGATTTACCAGTGTGCTTACAGCCCAGGTTAACGAGCAGCAGGGTGAGCCAATGGGACGAATGCAGGGCTAACCCACCTGAGCACCTTCCTGTTTCTGGCAAAGGGCCACAAACAGGATGTTGGCGTCGTCCAGAGTGACAGATGCTGGAAGAGACCCGATTGGTCAGCCGGCCTTTAGAATGGAAGTTGCAGGCGTTTGGTTCCAGAAGCTGCCGGATCCTGCGGTGGTTCTGATAGGCTAAACCAGTAGCAGCAGCAGTGCATGATGGGGGGGGGGGGGAAATAGGGCATAAGAGGTGTGCTGTGACTCAACCCAAGAGTAAAGCACTTGGCCAGGGCACACTGAGCCCAACGGGCTGGGACCCACTCAGCCAATTCACCCTGATTCTTCAGGAGCTGAACATTTCAACTGGCACAAGGCCATGGCGCTACCTCCAGCTCAGCAAGCCAAGGGGGACGTGTTTTTTTTAATTAAAAAAATTTTTTTTTTGGAGAAATGATCTCTGAAAACCAAAAAAATGCGAATATGCAGTCTGTGTCGAGACATAATTCTGGCATCTGGGAGTCAAGCCAGGACACCGAAACCAGAAAGAGGATTTCAGTAGATACTGTGGAGACGTGTGCAGTATATACGCAGTATCACTATTGACTGACATCACAGGCCAGATATTAATTTCAAGGGCAGCGTACGATAACCGCACCAGGACTGTTCCTGGGTCAGCTTGTCCCCTGTGGAGGTACCCTGAAGACTTCCTGGGCCAGGACCGGGGCCTGTGCCACCTGTACCCACTTCACCACTGGGGCTTCTCAAGTGTTCAGTTGTTATCTGTATATGTAGACCACCAATACCAGTGGTCACGATTTAAACTGACCACTGGGAGCACTGAACAGAGATTTCCAACTTGGAGAATGGACAGCATGGTATTATAAGAGTCTACAGAAGATCTGTCCTACTGGATATTTTAAGGTTAATTTGCAGTTACCATACCCATACTTGCAGCTCAAATCTGTACCCTGTAGGAAAGGGTGCTAATGCAGGGTCATTCAGAGTTCAACCACAAATACTTATCTTCACCAGATGGTCAGTTCCATATTAACATTGACAGTTGTGCCTCTTGCCACCACTGAAACTCGAAACATTATGATTTAGTGGCTCTTGGTCAATATTCATAAAAGGGTGTGACTTAAGACAGAATATTGGTATCTACTATTGCAGTGCAGATAGCGTTGGAACCACCAAGAGTGAGGACTTACAGTTGATGGAAGGAACGTTGGGGCTAAACACCTGTTTTGTGTCTAATCTGTGGCTCGACCTCATTCACTCTCCTGATTGGCTCACCGCCTGTGCGGCCAGGCTGTACCCGTGGCCACACTGGTTGGCTCAGAGTCTCAAGGACCCTCCACAGCAGCAGAAAAAACAACAACCCTGGTGCCCGCAACACAGCTGTCAACACTGCCGCATCTGTCTGAGCTGTCGCAACCGCCACGACCGTCAAAGCAGAATCGGGAGAGACGGGCAAGCCAGCCGCCCCCTTTCCGCGGCAGTGGGACAGTTGCCGTAGCGATACCCATTTGTGTCTCTCGTTTCCCTCCTCCACTGCACCAATAGGGTTAGCTGTCCAGCTCAGAGCAGGACGTACAGCAGTGACTGTGTGATACCTGCCATCGATACACATGAGTCTGGCCAAACGTTTGACTGTTGCTCCTCTGTGCCTGTGCGTGAGAGAGAAGCGTGCTCTATCTACAGTTAAGTAGTGACGATGGGGGGGAAAAGAAATCTGAAGCAGATATTCCTTTGGTTTGAACTAATGTTACTGGCGTGTTTGTATTTCATATATATACATATACACATTTCAAGAGTCTGCATGGATGTTAGAATTAAGGATGCATATCTATCACAGAACCTGTCACTTCTATCATATTAAGGGTGCTTTTGCACTGGGGCATTTTGTTTCCTTTTATCGTGTTGTTTTTTCTTTTTTCTTTTTTCCCATCCTGCAACTATTGGACAGTCGGTCTCCGGACCCAACCAATCAGGTCTCCACTTTGCCGTAAGTCCCTTCCGGGGGCCTGTAATGTCTGGGGAAGGCCTTCAGCTGCAGGGAGTTGAAAGCGTACTTGCGGCACCCCACGTTCTTCATGGTGTTCTCCCGCCGGCAGCCCTCGCTGGAGGCGGCCAGGCAGCGGGGCGGCAGGAACGCGGAGGGTGTGATCGCGAAAAAGGAAAACGGGACAGAGCAAAAACAGCCGTTGTTAAAAGACAATAAATACGCAAAAACCATAGAACTCTTAGCCGTGCGATTGTGCTTCATGTTTGACAGACAAGGGAGTACAGGAGAGTGGGGGTTAATCTCTAGCCGTGCATTTACATGTCTTCCCAGCATGCATCAGGCACGGAGCCACAATAGACCTCAGCTTGCGCATGGAATCACAACGACACTGACCCGTATCCCAGATGACCTCAATCTGAGCCTTTAAGGGAACGTACCATCTCGTTATTACCGTCCTGATAGCGTACATTGTGGGAGGCGGATTTTTAAAATAAATCCACCGCAAACCAAAAACTTCTGCATACGATATGAACACTCAGAAAACCTAGCTTGACAAGACGCGTTCCAAATGGCTCCTGATAATGTACGTGCCAGCAGTGTTTCTCATGCCTACTTGAAATTGTGGAGCCCTCTACATTGGAATACACTGGCAAGAGTTAAATAACACAGTCCCAACAGCCCCACGTTCTGACGGACGTATTCAGCTCCTGATGAATACGAAAATCACATCACATGCACAGTCGCCGCTCGCGCTCTTGCCCGCCTTGGCAATCGCCCCCCCCCCCCCCCCCCCCCCCCCTTGTCCCCCCCGTCCCCCCCTTTTAGAATTCTGGACAGGCAGCGGCGGGGACGCCTACCTGCGCATGCAGTCGAGGGCCTGGGAGAAGACCTGCGGCGCCATGCCGTGCTCGTGCTGCAGGATCAGGCTCTGCTCCAGCGTCACCGACATGGCCGTGCGGTCCTTGGCGCTCTTGCAGCTGGTGAACCGCACCCCGTTCAGCCTCCGGCAGACCTGAAGACCCGGAGCGAGAGAGAGAGAGAGACCGCGGTTTGGACCAATCGGCAAGCCGGGTTTTTACGTGACATCACAGCAGCGACCTGATGCGACCTAAAACAGAGACGGCTTGCACATTTTAGTGCAGAAAAGTCTTCTTCAGACTTAAATGTGTCAAATTATTGAGCCTTGATAGCTTGAATTTGTATTTTTAGTGTAAAATTATGGTGTATATAGCTTCGATTGGCATATAATTTTATTTTGAGTTAACGGCCTTTACATTCATTACTTATGTTTCCTAAACTGTACTCTGCTCATAGGGACACAGGCACACTGTCCATAGCAGGATTCATGGCATTTAAATTTCCCTTCACGCTGATAAGGTAATATCCAGCTTGCTTCCTCTTTGGACTCCCCAGTGAGGGGATCTAAAGTGGCCCAGGTGTGCAGTCCCGTACAGGGAGAGGGGGCGGGATTCGCCCTTACCTCCGCAGCCTGCCACAGGATGTCCACGTTCTTGTTCTTGCGGGCGTGGACGTTCTGCCCCAGGAACTTGAGCAGCTCCGGCAGGCAGGTCTGACTGCGGGACCGGGGGAGGCCTGGGGAGGCAGAGAGAGACACAGCATTCAATCGCTTATTTTATACATCCTCTTCTCTTCAGTTCTCGCGGGACCAGAAAATCGATTGAGGTCCGCCATTTTTTAAGGATGTTCAAATCCGTTCAATGCTCCTTGGAGGAGCGAGGAGGCACCTGGAGGATGCTTCAGTGAGGATACACAAGCGCAGCCTTTGCGGAAGTCTTGTCGTAATGTGTGACGCACAAATGATCCACCTGTGAATCCACCTCTCCACATTTGCCACGCCTGTTGACGTCACTTCAAACTGACGCTTCACTAAGCAAGGACATTCCATGCTGCAAGGGCATTCCTAATACTTGTTGCCTCAATTTCTCCATCCTCGTATCTCATCCTTGCAAGTGGCACAAAAATACTGGGAATACATACATTTGGTTGTTTGTGGAGAACTGATGAAAAGTACCATGTCTCATTGCATAAAGACAGGGCTGAACTTTAAGGTTAGGAACAGGGGGCATCCTACGGAGCCGCACCCAGACTGAAGACAGATTAAACTGGGTGATGCTGTTCAGTGATTATTTTCAGCCGCGTGCTAAGAAGCGCGGCACCGGTCCCCCGGGCCGAGATCAGCTTGCTGTTCCCAGACAGGTTTCCAGCCAGATAAATGAAAATTCGAGCGTCACTCACAGTCTTCGGGCAGGACTTCTTTGAACTGCTCGAAGTACGAGTTCAGCCGAGCCAAGCTCTCCACGTTCACGACCTCCTGCAGTGACGTGTCTCCAAACCTTCAACGGAAAAGAAAAACAAAGATTGAACACAACATAGACAGGCTACGAGGGTGAAGTCAATAATTACATTTGCTGGGATAGGGTCACTGCATCCCCAATATTAAGGACAATGCAATCTATACTTCTGTCAATGTAACATTATACTATACACATTACATCGCCCTCAATAATTTCAAAGTGATGGTAGGACAGGCGGTTAAAATATTTCCTTCCTCACATGCATCCAAAAATATTGACGTAAGGCAGCTTACGTTTTGAAAGCACCCAAATCTATCTGTGTATCAACAAGACTTTGGTCAAATCTGATTGGCTGCGTGTCATTTTGAAACCCAAATTCAGCAGCTCAAGTGCACTGATGAAAGGCAAGGCCTGCTGATGCAGCAGGAAAGCACGTTTGATTAAAGTTTAGTTGTTGCTGCCACTGGTCAAAGCCGTTTAAAGCCTGTTCTCATGTGTTGCAAAACTGCTCACCTTAGCTGCTGCATTTATCAGACAATTAATACCTACGGCAGTGTTAACTCGACTCTGGTTGCCCGATAAATAGTTCTGTTTCTGTGATTATCTGTTGAATTGAAGTTGTAGTCACGTTCTGTGCATCTCGTATTTCCTAATGGAGTTGTGGCATGTTTGAGTTAAAAATATGCTTGAGCTTGGGCTAATCTCTTTTGGTTTGTTTTAGCCAGGCTGGCTAATTGAAATCTCAGATCGTCTGTTCTTCCGACGCCCTATCTGCACTTTAATGGGCTGGTTATCTTCAGACTGTCGTGAGTTGTCTGTGGTAAGTGTGTGCCGTTGTTTGGATTCAAATGAGGATCAGCAGCATGCGATTTCAGCAATTTTTCAGCTGAAAACCGTTTTTTTTTTCACACCCTGGCGTGAAAGTGCTACTTTCCTTGAGCACAGCGGTCTGGCTCTCTCTGGGACAGTGAGATACGGATCAGAGGCGGAACCTTGGTGTTAAGATTTGTGGGGGTGGGGAGAGCGGGGGTGGACACTTTCGGCTTTCCTGTGCAGTTTGTGAGCTGTGGGGAATGAAATTAGCATGGGCTCTGAAGCCCTAAAGAAATGAAGTGACCACAAGATGGTGTTCAATGCAAGATAGTCAACTCGACCGCTCTCTGGTCGCTCGTACTTCTCGGCCAGCGTCTGCTGCTCGTTGATGCCGACGCTGAATAGCACGGGCTGCACGCGCAGCAGCATGCCGTTCTGGATCTCCCGCGGCAACGCGTCGAACATGTTGCCCGGCAACGGGATGCGCACGTTGAAGCCGTCCCGGTTGCCGGTGATGACGGGCAGCATGTCGGGGGCGGAGCTAGAGGTGGCCTGCGTCACTTTGAAGGTCACGTTCCTCAGGTCCATGACGCCCACGCTCATGTCCTCCAGCATGGACAGCTCCTCTCCTGCAGGGCACACACCAATGAGTACACACACACTGCCATGAGTACGGACATACACTCACTCACCAATGAGTAAACACACACAGCCATGAGAACGCATGCACACACACACACACACACACACACACACACACCCCAATGAGTACACGCGTACAGACACACACGCACAGCGATGTGTACCCACACTTACAAGCACACACACACACACACAAACACACACAATGTGTACACACACACTCAGGCTTCCACTGATGTCTCTGGGCAGCAGTGGGTGTTTACCGTAGGTGCTCAGCAGACTCTCAAACTGTGCCAGAAGGCCGATGGTATAGAGCTGTCTCAGAAATCCGTTGTCATGGAGACAGTTCCTCAGTTTGATGATGAAACCACAGATCAAAGCTGTCAGCTGAGGGAGACCAAAAGCATCACTCATTTTTACATATCACTATGACAACACCACAATCATCACTATAACAACACCACGCTCATCACTATGACAACACCTCACTCATCACTATAACACCTCATTCATCACTATAACAACACCTCTCATCACTATAACAACACTTCACTCATCGCTATGACAACACCTCACTCATCACTATAACACATCAATAATCACTATAACGCATCACTATAACAGCACCTGCTAATTACTATAACACCTCACTCATCACTATGACACATCACTAATCACTAACACATCACTCACCTGTACTCATCACTATAATAACACGACACATAATCACTATAACACATCACTATAACCCATATTCACTATAACACATCACTATAACCCATATTCACTGTAACACATCGCTAACAACACACACCTTTGCTCATGACGCTAACGTGTGAGGCGCGAGTGCGGTGCGTTGCGTGTGCGGTCGGCTGGCGTACTGACCGTCTGGCAGAAGACCACGTCTCGGCGGTACTGCAGGGTGAGGTACATGGCGATGGTGGGGGCGCTGTCCTGCATGAGCAGGAACACCATGGACTTCTTGGCCTTGTCGCTCATCATGGCCACACACTCCGTGAGCGTGGTGAGCAGGGGGTACAGAGCCTCACTCCACTCACCTGGAGGAGAGCAGAGGGGTTACACACACACCAACAGAGCACGCACACACACCAACACACTACAAACCAACACACACTACACACACTGACACGACAAACACACACACTACACACACTGACACGACAAACACACATATATACACACACGCAACAACACAGCACGCACACACACACACACACCAACACACACGCATGCACTATACACACACACACACACAACACACGACACACCAACACGACACACCAACACATACAAATACACACACACACACACTATATATCTGCTGTCTCACGCACACTAGAGACACACATTATACATGCTGTCCCACACATTATACACATACACAAACACGCAATACACATTTGCACACACAAACTAAAGAATATCTCACGCATGCAACCAACACACACACACACACACACCCTGTAATGCACTCAGATGTGAACCATCGTCCGTGCTCCAACCAAGAAATGGCACTTCAGTGACTCCAGAAAAATCGCCCCCTTAACTAGGGCACAACCGCTACTCTCATATTAACTGAGCTGATCTGTTAAAAAAATAATTACACACCAGAGCTGAGCAGGAGGGCAGATAGTAAATAAAAACACTACTGAGAGGGTGACTGAGCCAGAGGCAGCCAGCGCTGCAGCCTGCTGGGGGGGGGGGATTAGCCAAGTTAGAGAAGCACTGCTGTAGCTGCGAAGGGGGCAGGGATAGGGGAGGGGCGGAGCTATTTCAGGGGAGGGGACGGGGCTATTACAAGGAAGGGGGAGGGGGTGGGGACAGGGGAGGGGCGGGGCTATTACAGAGGAGGGGGTGGGGACAGGGGAGGGGCGGGGCTATTACAGAGGAGGGGGTGGGGACAGGGGAGGGGCGGAGCTATTAAAGGGGAGGGGCGGGGTTGAAACAGGGCGGATGCACAGAGCTCTTACCTGGGGAGACATCCTCGGCACTGGCGCTGTCATCTAGACAAGGGGGGGAGGTGCAACATGCAGAGTTAGGAAGCAGCCAATGGCTGCCACAGCAAGCGCACACACCATCAGAGCACAGAGCGAGCACACACACAGACACACACACACCATCAGAGCACAGAGCGAGCACACACACAGACACACACACACCATCATAGCACAGAGCGCGTGTACACACAGACACACACACACACACACCATCAGAACACAGTGCACACACACACACACACCATCAGAACACAGAGCGCACGCACATACACACACAAGTGCACACACGTGCACACACCATCAGAGCAGAGCGCGCACACACACACACACAATCAGAGCACAGAGCGCATGCACACACGCGCACACACACACACACAGCGGCAGGGCCTAATGGGAGCGCAGTGTAACAGTTAAACCACTAGGTGGCCCAGCAGTGGGGGGGAGGCAGAGCTGTAAAACACTGCAAAGCCACAGTAAGAGCTGCAGGCCTTGGACACAATGTGCACAAGCACTGATAAAGAAACGTTTAAAATGCTGAAAACAAAATGGCAATGACACCCATTTTCAGAGTCAGTTGCTATGCATGACCTGAAATGTCCCGGAAAAACGCTGTTTTATCAATTCGCCTATTCTAAACACATACATACTTTTATAAAGATGCATCTCTCTAAATACAGTTCTCTAGAACATTGTTATCTCAGCATATGAAATCCACGATGTGTGTGGTGGGACTGTAAAAGATTTACTACACAGGAAAAGCACTACAGGAAGCCACCACCGACAGAGAGGTGCCCAGACACATGCAGACCAGAGGGGAGGAAGATAAAAATGAGAGAAGGGATAAACATGCACGTTTTACAGGATGAGCGTGGGGGCACCGGCTACCCAGAGTTGAGCAGAGAACAGAGAGCTGGTGTTAAAGCACTATAGTAATCCTCAGGTCGCGCTCGGAGTCTGACAGGCAGGGGGGCGCGGTCCCACCCCTGAAAGGTTCCGGAGGAAGTTCCTTTCATTCTGACTAAACCGGGGGGGACAGGCCACTCCATTGTTTAACCGTACCCAAACAGTGCACGGTTCACGAGTAACATAATGGAGCGTGTTTTCAGTTGTGAAACGTTTCAGCGATGAGATCAGCCTCCCTATGATACTTTTTGAGCGAGGGTCACAAGCGAGTTTCACCTTCTCGGCTGCATTAGTTTACATTTCAGACCCCCTCATCTCAGATGGCTGAGTGCACTTTCTTTTTTTACGCAACATTTGGCACAAAGACTCATTTTTATCTCTGAATGTATAAATAAAATGAAAGGCTTGTTTTCCTGACATATTTCTGAAGTTGAGTAACCGCTGATTTGATATAAACTGGAAATATTAACGAATGTTTTTTTTTTTCCGTCAGTGCAAGCGTATCGCGTGCCATCCCTGATAAAACGGTACAACTTGTCTTTGGTTTCAGTTTAGAATCCTGAACCGGTGAAACAAAAGTGTGCCTTGAAACGCACTTCTTTCCGCAGACGACTGAAACTAACCATCCTGAACCACACAAATAGGGAAATGGAGAAAAATGAGCAAATAAAAGTGCGAATTAAAAAAAGAAAAAGGGAAATGAAGACCTACAGGAGTTTCTGTGAGACGTGTGCCGGCATGCAGGGGTCAGGGGAGGCAGGGAGGTTGATGGCGATGATGATGATGGTGATGAAGCAGACAGTGAGGATGGCCGCGGCGGAGGTGGGGTGGTCGGGGCGGGCTCGTCCATGCTCTCCGGGTTGATCCAGAAGGCGCGGGTCCTCCCGTTACCTTTCTTGCTGGCGCCGCCCTGCTGGTCAGTGAGGAAGACGTCCTCGCTGCTGTCGCTGTGGAGCCGGTCCCGCTGCAGCAGCTTGTCCACGCGCTGCACGATGCACTCCAGGCTCTTATCCACGTTCAGCCACACCTTCTCCTGAGGCATCATGGGAGAGGGGCCAGGCCCGACTTCAGCAGGAGCATCAGCATATATGTGTACACACACCTACACACCCAGACATACAGGCACACACACACACGCGCACACCCAGATATACACACACTCACACACGCACACACACCCAGACATACACACAATCACACGCGCACACACACACACACACACACACACACCTAGACATTCACACACGCACACACACCCAGACATACACTCACGCACGCGCACACACACACACACGCACACACCCAGATATACACACACTCACACACGCACACACACCCAGACATACACACTCACACACGCGCACACACACACACACACACACACACCCAGACATACACTCACGCACGCACGCGCACACACACACCCAGACATACACGCACGGACACACATATGCACGCACACACACTAACACACTCACATCAGACCCTGAGAGTGCCGTTACCTCCTCACTCGACCCCTGACCCCGGCAGTCTTACCCACTCCTCCTCCTGCCAGGGGAGGTGCAGGGAGGCGCGGCGGGTCTTACCCACTCCTCCTCCTGCCAGGGGAGGTGCAGGGAGGCGCGGTGGGTCTTACCCACTCCTCCTCCTGCCAGGGGAGGTGCAGGGAGGCGCGGCGGGTCTTACCCACTCCTCCTCCTGCCAGGGGAGGTGCAGGGAGGCGCGGCGGGTCTTACCCACTCCTCCTCCTGCCAGGGGAGGTGCAGGGAGGCGCGGCGGGTCTTACCCACTCCTCCTCCTGCCAGGGGAGGTGCAGGGAGGCGCGGCGGGTCTTACCCACTCCTCCTCCTGCCAGGGGAGGTGCAGGGAGGCGCGGCTGTTGCGGCCGGCCCACTTGGCGAGCAGCGTGTCCTGGTCGTTGCGCAGGACCACCTGGTCGGCCTCAGGGGCGCAGGGCGACGCCCTGGAGGCCACGTACTCGGGCCGGGCGGCGCCCAGCGCCTGGATGGCCGACACCAGCAGCTTGCAGTCGCACACCATCACCAGCTGCCGCGTCTGCAGCACAACACACAACACACACAGGGCACGGCCCCTGAGACAGCGTCACAGCGCCCCCTGGTGGGGGAGTGGACTTCCTACAGCAGTGAGCGCTTGCCAACCTCCCACATCAAATGAACCACCTGTCCAGTCCTTCCACCTCCTGCCTAACCCTTAACCTCTCCAGTCCTTCCACCTCCTGCCTCACCTTCAACCTCTCCGGTCCTCCACCTCCACCCCAGCACATTACAGGGAAGTTTGAAGAGGTATCGGTTACTAAGATAAGCAGATTAGAAGGTCCTGCTGCCAGCACTACACCCACGTACAACAGTTCTGAGAAGAAGGTCAAAGATCAAAGGTTTGCTCGAGTACATTTTTCGTTCTGAGAGAGAGCAAAGCACCGGGACTTCCCAGGCTAGCGCTAGCATGTGCGCTGATTCTGATCTGCGCTATCACCAGCACTCCTTCCGTGATCTTTGCTTAACTACAATAGGCAACGGCTGGAAGCGGGAGCGTCTTGTGCTATTTTACAGTACAGATACCTTTCACACACTCTTCTACTTGGCCACACACCTTTTAATTTTGACAAGATGCATCAAATGAAAATGTTTCGGCTTCAACAGTGGTACCGCAGAACTTCCGATTCGGTCACGTCAGACTGAGTAATTGTCTGGTCTACAGCAGTGATACTCAAATCTGGCCCTGGAGGCCAGTAGAACTGCCAGCTTTCTTTACTACCTGATTGTTAATTGGTCGATTAATGCCACTGACTGGCCAGAGATTTAACTCACCAGATTTGAATCAGTCTTGATTTAGAGTGGAAACCAGCAGCACTACTGGCCTCAAGGGTCAGATCTGAGCATCCCTGAATATGTCTACAGAATACGCAGTGTATGTAAGTGGAGCCAGAAGTGGGCTCAGTGTTTCTGGAAAAGGCCAGCGAGTGCACCCCAGGGGTACGGCCCCCGCCCCGCCCCGCCCCTCACCTTCTCGGTCAGGATGGCGAGGGTCCTCTCCAGGCCGTTGGCAGACCGCTCTTTGGCGGCGCGGGACAGCCGCTCGGCGTAGTAGCTGACCTGCGTCTTCAGCGTGTTGATGTGTGCGATGATCTCTTTGGCGCGGACGATGTCCTGAGGGACGTAGACGATGGACTGGGAGCTGGAGACGGCGCTGCTACAGTTGGGGGGGGGGGGGGTGGGGGGCGAGTGAGGGGGTGGGGGTTAGCAAGGGAGGCACCTGGACACACGCATGACTTGGGTAAAAAATACTCTATTTGAAACTCTTTACCCCTTCAGTGAAAATTACATTGTTATTCAGAATATTTTTCTTTACCAGATCTCAGGTATCTGGAAGTAAGTTAAAATTTTATCAGCCTCTAAAGATTTCAGGTTCTTCAAATCTGTACCTGACCCAAGACTGGGTACCACACAGTAGAGTTTGAGGTGGGGTGCTGAATTCAGGGTCTTGTTATTATAGAATTCATTTAAAAATGTATTTCCATCTGTGGAGGGTTTATTTGTCACCATCACCCTCTGACACTGAGAGAGAACATGAAGCACACCCTCAATGCCACTCCCCTCTCTCCCCCTCTCATTTTTTACTGGCAGAAACCCTTGTTCCCTGGGCAACGCCCTGGCCAATGGTGCGTGGCCTGTAGGAGCGGTGTTGCGCTGAGGCCTACGGCCTGGTGTTTAGTCTGCAGTGGCACAGTCCAGGTCCAGACAGTAGAGTCACCGCCTGGTCAAGAGCTTTGGCTGCAGACACCACTCAGGCATCAAAAGCTTTTCATCACGTGCAGATAAAATGGGCCCTGGGTTATCCCTGGCGCTGAAATGGCTTAGCTAGAAAACCAGCCAGCACTACGCTCATTAGTGAGGCTAAGGGGAGCCCAGCAGTGGCATGACTGAGGTCATCATATGAGCCCGTACCAAACCGCATCCCCCCAAACATCCACCTCACGTACTCATCAAGACCTGGAAGAAACCCTCCGCACCCACTGCCAATATTCACCCTCACAAAGACCAGGGAGAAATCCACACACAGAGCTCACGGTCTTGGTAAGCATGCAGTTGAGCTGTAGAGTGTTCCCATGGTGCACTGGGGCAAGGTCGGACAGAACTGCACTGAGGTTAACCAGACCGGGCCATCTGCGTGCAGATCTCTCCCACTCCTCTGATCATAGTGATGCCTGCTGCTGTGTCTGCCCAGACTGTACACTCGGACAGTGACCGAGGCCTGATGAGGTCACGGGGTCAGAGGTCACGGCTACAGCTCGTATTTATGAGGGTCGTGTGTCTGGAGTCTGACTTGGTGGATCAGGTGTGAGCTCTGAGCATGTCTGTCACTTTCGCTGGTAATTGCTGACTTTTGAGAGTGAGGAAAAGCCAAAGTGAAGCAAAGATAAAGGATGAAATTCAGAAAGGGGAGAGAAAGGGGGGTAGAGAGGGGAAATAAGCTGCAGACAGAGGGGAGGGGGTCGCTGTCTGATCTCTGGCAGACAGGTTTTGGTTTCAGGTTGAACGTCCAAGGTTCCCTCAACAATACTGCTAAAGTTCTGCTACACACAAGGTATCCAGACCCTACTAAATGCTCAGTAATACTGCTGAAGTTCTGTTACACACTCTGTATCTAGTCCCTACTAAATGCTCAGAAATATTGCTGAAGTACCTCTATACACATGGTATCGAGACCCTACTAAATGCTCAACAATGCTATCAGAGTACTGCTACACACGGTGTATCTAGGCCCTACTAAACACTCAGTAATACTGCTGAAGTACTGCCACCCACAGGGTATGCAGACCCCGCGAAAACACAAATTCCAGTCATAACGATCTTCATAAATGAACTGTGAGACTGAGATTGAATGCAGGAGCCACAGGTGACCTTTTCATCGCATTTTTAGCTCAGTGGTGACGATCCGACCGACTCTGACTGACCATCACGTCTCTGCCCTGCTGCTGAACAGCCTGAATATTCCATTCTGCTGCACACAGCGTGCAATTTCCTGTTTCCTGCTGCACTGGGGGCGGGGGGGGGGGGGGTTTGGGTCAGGTTAGGGGGGTGCTTGATCTATGATTGCTCGATATTTGAAATGTCAAAGCGACTCTAAATTGTTGCTTTGTGAGACGGTGGCAGTTGCCAGGCTACAGACCAGACACAGGCATTCTCAGGAAGTAGTTTATCTCCCCGGCAACACTGGCAGTATCAAGGGGCCTTGGCGATAAAGCCTCCCTCCCTCTGATAGGCCCATAACCTCAGAGAAACACACTCTGTTATTCTCAAGCCCCGTCCCACTGGGCTGTCTCGGTAAGGCAGTGTTCTACTGCAGGGACAGGCCCCACGCTCTGCCACTGAGGCAGGGTCACGCCAGCGCTGTTCTGTGTGAAGTCCGGCTCAGCTGTTCAGCACGTTAGAGACAGAAACAAGCTAGAAAAGGGCAGGGTACAGTGTGTGTGTGTGTGTGTGCGTGCGCGCGCTTGTGTGTGTGTCTGTCTGTCTGTCTGTCTGTGTGTGACAGATGGTGTGACAGATGGTGTGAGGTTTCAGTTTCAGTCTATAAGCTGAAAACGGGTGTCCGTACAACAAGCAGCACCATGGCTGGAAACACATTCCCAGAATGCAAGTCTTCAGATGTCACATTTTGCACCTGGACACACACACGCATGCACACGCAAGCACACACACACACACACACACACACACACACACACACACAGACAAACGCTCAAATACACAGAACCACAATCATATGAGCTCTGGGGTCGATTCCATTTCAGTTCGGTCAGGAAATGAACTGAAATTTGCTTTAAAATTCCCACAATTAAATTCATTTCCTGAATTGAAATGGAACTCAAGTACACAAGTACACAAACAGACTCACGCATGCACATACTGAAACACACACACACACAACCTCCACTTCTGCACATATGTGTACTTGTCAACCAACACGCAATGCCGCTTTGTGTCCAACACATGAATGGAAAAGCAAACGGACCATAAGACACAGGGAGACTGAACACACCCTTTCATGCAGAGGGATGCAGGTGAACAGCAGGCTCTCATTGGCTGGGTGACCCCAGGTGAAAATAGAATTTAAACACAGAGAACTCACCACTCCTCCTCATAAACGCTGATTAGAAAACAAACAAAAAAAAGCCATTAAAAAGCAAATCAGACTCGTGCGTACGCCATCCGTTTAAAAAAAATGCTGGCGCTTCAGAAACAACCCCGCGAAAAAGATGGGAAAGCAGACGCCATGGCAACAGTGCCGCAGTCAGAACATTAACAAACCAAATGATGTATAATAAATAATATTTATGAATAAAGCAGCATTTTCTGCATGCTTCACTGGCAAAATATGAAAACAAATACCAGTCAGTTTCAAATGTATGGAAAGATATCTGCAAATGCACTTAGTAACTTGTTACTACATAAATATCATCATTATGATGATGAATTTTGGTGTTATTGTTGACTATAATTTGTCAACAATTAGTAAGGTACTCGGCCGGTTGATGAAACAAATTAGAAATATGAGCAAATATAATGACTGCATTAATATAGGAAAGAAAAATGAAAACTTGATTTGCTGCATTATTTCAGCATATAATTATTTTTGCCCTGTTATACCAAGAAAATGAATGCTGGAAAACGCAATGCAAATATTTAGAACTTTGTTTCTACGTACAGGAAAGACAGCTCTGGCCCCAGATATTAATTCAGTCCTCAGATGAATTGCTGGTTCACTGGAGCAAAGAGTTCAGCAAAGCTCATCTAAATGCCCTTGGTTTGTGTTGCAGGCGCACACACCTTATCCAAACACCCTCAAACCCAACACCTCTCCAGGACAGGAGGTGTCCGTAGATCTCCTGATTCAAACTGACCTCACATCACAATTACATCACCGTTAGTAATCACAGAGATCACTGCTGCTTCCACAAAAACAGAATCTGAGGGTCGCTAATATGAAAAAGAAATACTGTCAAAAAATTCAGTTAAAGTTAATGTTGGCTTAAAACAGATTGCCAAGGTTCAGGACAGATTTTGGCTGAATAAGGCAGAATTACAGCCCTTTTAACAGACTGAAGTTGTGACCATTTTAACATTTGGAGTTCAACTGTAACCAATAAATTCAACATCCCTCTCCCATAAAGAATTAAATATGTAAAAAAAGGAACAGGCAGAGGCTCATCATAGCCCTTCAGAGTGAGAATTTAGTCTTTCATCTTTCCTTAAAACCGGGAGCAGGTTAAATCGATCATGTTTTAAACAGCACTCCGGTGCCGTTTGATTCTGTGTAATTAATTTGAGTTTTGATTCACTTCAGTTTCTGTGTCTATTTGATCATTTATGCACACGTCATTCTCAACCCCCTAGAGAGGATCTGAGTGCCTTCCGTAGAAAAGCAAAATCATGAGAGAGGCTCTGAAAACTGCAAATGAGAAATGAGAAATGAATAAAGGGAAAGAGCAGAGCGGGTCACAGAGATGGGGGGGGGGGGCAGGAGGGTGCGGAGAACATCACTGAAAACCTGACAGCAGCCCCCCCCCCCCCCCACCCCACCCCACCCCATGTCCCATCTGCCCACCCCTCAGTGTTATACTCGTCCGCACTCCGAATAATCCCCACGCCCCTCTACCCCCCCCCCCCCCCCCCGCGCCCCTCCACCCTGCTGCCTCACTCACTGTTTCTTGGCCTCCTCGAACTTGTGGATCAGCTTGCGCAGGCCGCTGCTCTTGAACCCCTGGCAGTGGGCGGCGGGAGCGCCGATGGTCACCTCGTCATACGTGTGATCTGGGGGGGGGGGGGGGGGAGTCGGGGGGCGGGGTTACAGGAGAGGAGACAGAGGGCTTGTGTTGATCTGGGAAATACACAGTGTGTAACAGAGACTGCCAAACTACCAGCCAAGCTTCCACATGGACACGTCTGCCATGTTTGTGGTAATAGATGGCGGTAAATAGTTATTTCAACACATTTGTCCCACAACTTTGCCCTCTTTAGTTACTCTACAGTATGACAATGCTGGCGACACAACTGTGGAGACACCTGATATATATATATATATATATATATATATATATATATATATATATATATATATATATATATATATATATATATATATATATATATATATATATATATTACTTCTGGTGAGAGCCTGATGGATCTGCAACCTCATCTGCACATCTCTGATGAATAAAAATACATCTCCAACCTTGTACTTGACCTTTCACAGTTACTTTCAAAAATAATTGCTTTTGAGTGCTCAGAATCTTCTGATCTAGGTGCCTGGTGCTTGCGGTGTTGCTGAACTAGAGCCAGATTCACCTGAACGTTTCTCTCTGTTACTGCTAAGGTCAACAGAGAGCCGTTTACTGTCCAAATTAAGCAGTGCTCTGTGTTTGTTCAGCCAGAAATAAATGTGCTCTTTCTTTTCTGCTGGAAAAGCACCAGAGTTTCCAACCTGTCCATATATGGGCAGAATATACCCCCCCCCCACCCAACTCTCCCTCTCTATTACTGTACAGTCCTCCTCACTAAATATTTTCATAGTTTTTAGGGGTGTGTAACTCTTGCCTGTGTAATGGAAATTGTGTATGTGTGTGATTGTGGTTGTGAGCGTGTATACATACGTTCACGTGTCTTGGGAATTTGTGTGTGTGTGTGCAGACGTTCGCGTGTATTAGGGATTTGTGTGTGTGTATACGTATGTTCGTGTGTATTGTAGATTTATTTGTGTGTGTGTGTGTGTATATATGTGCATTCGTGCGTATTGGGGATTTATTTGTGTGTGTGTGTATTTATGTGCATTCATGCGTATTGGGGATTTGGGGATGACGCCAGGCTATTGATCAGAGGGTAAATTGGAGGAGAGGCAGCTAATGCTCCTGCCTAAAGAGGGATGGCTGAACGAGCTCAGCATGGTCTGTGTGAACCGAGCGGGGTTAACTGGGCGGAGCCATGGTTAAGGGGGCGGGGCCAGGGTTAACTGAGCGGAGCCAGGGTTAAGGGGGCGGGGCCGGGGTTAACTGGGCAGAGCTGAGGTTAAGGGGGCAGGGGCAGGGTTAACTGGGCGGAGCCAGGGTTAACTGGGCGGGGCTGGGGTTAAGGGGGCGGGCCGGGGTTAATGGGGCGGAGCTGGGGTTAATGGGGCGGGGCCGGGGTTAATGGGGCGGAGCTGGGGTTAATGGGGCGGGGCTGGGGTTAATGGGGCGGGGCCGGGGTTAATGGGGCGGAGCTGGGGTTAATGGGGCGGGGCTGGGGTTAACTGGGCGGGGCCGGGGTTAACGGGGCGGGGCCGGGGTTAACTGGGCGGGGCCGGGGTTAATGGGGCGGAGCTGGGGTTAACTGGGCGGAGCCAGGGTTAAGGGGGCGGGGCCGGGGTTAACTGGGCGGGGCCGGGGTTAATGGGGCGGGGCTGAGGTTAAGGGGGCGGGGCCAGGGTTAATGGGGTGGAGCCGGGGTTAACTGGGCGGGGCCATGGTTAAGGGGGCGGGGCCAGGGTTAAGGGGGCGGGGCCGGGGTTAATGGGGCGGGGCCGGGGTTAACTGGGCGGAGCTGAGGTTAAGGGGGCGGGGCCGGGGTTAATGGGGCGGAGCCAGGGTTAAGGGGGCGGGGCCGGGGTTAACTGGGCGGAGCCAGGGTTAAGGGGGCGGGGCCGGGGTTAATGGGGCGGAGCCGGGATTTACCGGAGCCCGTCTCGTCCTGCACTCTCATCCGCTGCACGTGCAGGTTGGTCGGCATGAACTCCACCTTCCTCTCCGCTTTCAAATTACTGGCCTTGAAGGAGGGACCTGAGGGAGGGAGGGAGAGGAAGAGAGAGAGAGGAGGAGAGGGAGAGAAGGAGGGAGAGAGGGTAAAAGAGAGAGAGAGAGAGAAAGAGGGAGAGAGGAGGAGAAGGAGAGAGAGGGAGAGAGGGGCAGAGAGGGAAAGGGAGAGAGGGCGGGAGAGAGAGAGCGACCTGCGTTTAAACAGTACTTTAGAAAAAAGCAATAACCAGGGAAACTGGTAATTAAGTACATAATTATAATAATTCATCATCATGACTATGTGGTGAATATTGCCTTTTCCTTCCCACATAATTATCCACACAATATGGTCAAGTGTCAGAATCCACCCATTTGACCTTTTCAGCTGGCAGATGGTCAGCACAGATTTAGGGGCGGAGTCAGGCGAGATGGTAATTGGCCAGACTCAGCAGTCTGACCTTTGTCCTCAGTGAGGTCAGTGAGAAACTACACAGTGATTTTACAGGTCAGAGAGTCATAGCAGTACTGACACAGGCACTTGTACAGGTCAGAGCAATAGCAGTACTGACACAGGTACTTGTACAGGTCAGAGAGATAGCAGTACTGACACAGGCACTTGTACAGATCAGAGAGTGATAGCAGTACTGACACATGCGCTTGTAAAGAACAGAGCAGTAGCAGTACTGACATATGCACTTGTTGTACAGGTCAGAGCAATAGCAGTACTGACACAGGCACGTGTACAAGACAGAGCAATAGCAGTACTGACACAGGCACTTGTACAGGTCAGAACGATAGCAGTACTGACACAGGCACTTCTACAGGTCAGAGTGATAGCAGTACTGACCCTTGTACTCGTGGAGGTCTGTCAGGGTTTCCTGATAGGTGAGGATGATGGTCTGGTACTGAGTGACGATCTGGCGCCGAAGATTCTCCCAGCAGGGAGAGAGCTCGCCCAGCTCCTCCAGCTCACACACCCTAAAGAGCCAGCAATACCGTTAATACACAGCCTGAATACACTCTGTGTGTGTGTGTGTGCGTGTCTGTGTGTCTGTCTGTCTGCGTGTGTGTGCGTGTGTGTGTATGTGCACATGTAGACGTGTGTGTGTGTGTGCCTGTGTGTAGATGCGTGTGCAGATGCGTGTGGGTGCACGCGTGTGTATGTGCACATGTAGACGTGTGCGTGCGTGCGTGCGTGTGTGTGTGTGTGACACGTTAAGGACTCACCTGGCAGCGTCCTCCTCCAGCAGCAGCTTGACGAACTGTCGCGGGACGTTGAGCGACAGCACGCTCTCGGCCATCTGCTCCAGCACGCGCAGGTGGTTCCCGTCCGTGGTGGGGAAGCGGTACATCCGGGACATGGTGCCGCCGAACACTGCAGGAGGGGGCACGCGTGTAACGCTCGGTCATGCTACACGCATCCAACACGCATCCAACAGGCATACAACACGTCTCACTCACGTCTACATGCGTCTCAAAGCTGCGTCTACACTTCCTGTGGTCTAACGGTGCTGTTAGCCTGGGCTACAGCACTGTAGAGCGCATATGATGCATGCTTAAACCGCGATGGTCTCTACTGTTGTCAGTCAGTCTGTACTGTCAGTCACTTCAGCTTTGTCAGAAATGCCCAACACCACGAGAACCATTAATTAAACAGGCCATGAATAGTACAGAATCGGCTTTCGTTTTAAAGAGAATTTCCATCTGCGAGAACGTGCACTGTGTAGTAAACATACTGTGTGGAATTTCAGAGTGTTATACTTGTACTGTGTATAGTAAATATACTGTGTGGAGTTATAGTTACTCACAGTGTTGCTGTTTGTCCAATTTGTCATTATTTGAGACATTATCCCCCCCCCCCCGTGCTGGACGTCTGGAAGATCAGGGCTGTGTTAATTAATGCTTCTGAAGGCAGATCGATATGTAATTTAAGCTGAGGTGAAGCGCTGAAGCCAGCAATCATGAGGTCAGTCTCATGGGATCAGTCTCATGAGGTCAGTCTCATGGGAGTTTGAACGGCTATCTGTCCAGGGCTGAGATGTCACATGACCTATGGGCTCGGCGGGCTGAATTCCAGGCCTCAGCGTTTAAAGGAGTTTTATGAGGTCGTTCTCTTAGCAGGTAAAATGTTTATTCAGCACGCAGATCTGATCTGTGTTTCTGGAAGCGAGCTTCTGTTCTCTGGTTAGGAGTCGGAGTTAAACCCAACGTCCCTGGAGCCACCGAGTGGGCCTCGCAAACCACCAATTTATATGAATCCAGCGAAATCGGCGTCTCCGAGTTTATCTCCTCCCAGAGCAACGCTGGTACCCTCATGTATCGCACTCCCAGCCAAATGGAGATCCTCCTGTTGTTTGTGTTATAAGAGCTGTCAGTCCTTCAGAGCCTCGGGTCACTCCTAACTGACAGGCCGCACGGTTTTACCGCCTGACACGGTTTCTCACCGCCTGACACGACTGTTTTAGTCTGTTTTTCTGCTGACATCAATCAATGCCTCTACGTTAGCACTGCTGCTCACTGCTGACTGGTGTGGCCCATAGCATTATCGACACAGTCATGATTGATCTGTTTGTGTAGAGGATCTGTGTGGTGGTAGTGTAGTGTAATGGGGAAGGAGCTGGTCTTATAACGTAATGGTCACAGGTTCAGACACTGCCGCTTGTACCCTTGAGCAAGGTACTTAACCTGCATTGCTTCAGTATATATCCGCCTGTATAATTGGATGCAGTGTAAATGCTAAGTAATAGTTGTGTAAGTCGCTCTGGGCATGAGCGTCTGCTAAATGCCTGTAATGTAATGTAATGTAATCTGTCACTTATACAGCATCTGTCACAGCATGCTGAGTAAGAGCATCTGCTTAATGATTGCGTTGGCATGGCAGGCAGTAAGGACATGAGAGGGCTGGTAAAATCACACGCTCGACTTGACCTGTTTTCAGTAAGGTGTCCTTGCATAAAGATGTGTGCTTCAGCCTTTCAAGGGTGGCAGTGTAGTACAACGGGTAAGGAGTTGGTCTTGTAGCCTGAAGTTTGCAGGTTCGACTCCCCGCTGGGGCACAGCCGTTGTAAACGTGCGATGTAAAAAGTCGTGTGAGTTGTGTTGTGTAGGTCGCATGGAGACGTGTGTTTCGGCCTTACCTGATTTCAGTAAGGTGTCCTTGCACAGGGACGCGTGCTTCCCCCGGATCCCCAGCGATTCCGTCAGGCTCTCGTCCACAGGGAGGACCATCTGAGGCGGGGGACAGCAGAACAGGTCACATGACCGACGCCACACGCTGCGTGAAGCGGCCAATAACACGGCTGCACAGTGGCGCTCAGACTCCAGCCCTTCGGGACTGTGGCCTGTGCTGCTCCTCTCTGTGCACCAGCACAAGTGCTCCATTTCCGCTGCTCAACGGTTCACACCTTGTGTAAAAGGCCTAAACAGACTGCTGCGTGAAAGGAACCCACAAAAACACGTTAGCCCTCCAGCGTTAGACCTTCAGAACCTAGATTTGGCCCCCCAAAAACTTATTTTTCTCATGATGTCATAAAAATACCCATTCTGCACTAAAAGGGAAATGTGCCAGTGGTTTTCAGTCCATAGACACAGGATCTAACCCCATTTTTGTTTTAAACCCATTGACATATTTCAGTGCCTACATGTTTTCTTCTGAATTGTGACTGGTCCAACCTTAGCTCCACAGCTGATCGTGTCACGAAATCAATCAGTAAAAATGAGTCAAATGTCACATTTAAATCCTGGAAACAAATTCCTTGCAGAGCTGTGTGTGCTGCTTTGTAGATTTAAAACATATATGTATGTGAATTTCTTTGTAAATTACAAAAAGGAAAAAAGAAAAAAAGGGGGATCAGAGGTAGGGAAAGATGAGGGGTCAAGGGTCGGGAAGATGAGGGGTCAAAGTTCGAGGAAGATGAGGGGTCAAGGGTCGGGAAGATGCGGCATCGGAGGTCAGGAAGACATGGGGTCAGAGTTCAGAGAAGCTGGTCGGAGAAGCTGTCGGGTCGGAGAAGCTGTCGGGTCAAAGGTCGGGGAAGATGAGGGGTCAAGGGTCAGGAAGACGTGGGGTCAGGGGTCGGCCCCCGCGGGCACCTCACCCTGCCGTTGATGGTGTCTGGCAGCCGGGCCCCAGAGGCCCGCTGGTCCCTCTTCTCCTCCACCTGCCAGGCGATGATGGTGACGTTGCCCACGCGCTCCTGCTCCGCTGACCTGCACAACACGAGACGCCGCTTACCCAGAGCAGCCACAAGGTGGCGCACCGCACACTTAAGCCATGGAAACAGCTGGACAGAGACAGCGAAATACCAGAGGGGTCTTTAGCCTTTACACCGCCTCAAACCCAGCTGCATGAGCTCTATCCATGAACTGGCCAATTACATTTCCTGTCTCTGTCCATCTTCAAGGTGCTCAGTTCTGGGTTCTAAAAGCATAAAAACAAAGTTCTGTCTCCCTGTAGCTGAAGCCTTCCAGTCGAATGCATCTTTTGAAATGGATGTTCAGTACTGTAATACTGCACCAGACTGTTACCAGATGGAATCTCTCGTAGTTAAGAGTCGCTGGTTGAAAAGGGGCACAGCAACTGTGTCTTGCTGAATCTGTGGATAAACTGCACACAGTGGAAGAGAGGTCCCTGGCGGGGGATTGGTCCTCTTACCTGAGTGCCAGGTGCAACCTGTGGTGCTTGTCTTGCAGTAGCTCCTTAACAGGGAACATGGCCGAGCCCAGCAAGTACATCTACCAAAGACATCAGCACATACGGATACACACACGCACACACAGACACACACACACAAGTACACTGTTAGTCACTGAGCCCTAACTGAGAGAGTGTCTTTGGAGAAATTAAATGCTTGTGTGGAAACAGGAAAATGCCTAGTTGTGAAAATTGCAAGGTACAGTTTGCCTTTAAAGACTTCAGGGAATTATTCACAAAAATTCTAATTCTGCCCTGAGAGCAGTCTGTAATTCTGACTGAGAGTGGCCTGTAATTCTGACTGACAGCGGTCTGTAATTGTAACTCACCGTGTCTTGAGAGTGGTCTGTAATTCTCACTGAGAGCAGTCTGTAATTGTAACTCACTGTGCCTTGAGAGCGGTCTGTAATTGTGACTGAGAGCGGTCTGTAATTGTAACTCACCGTGCCCTGGGAGCGGTCTGTAATTCTGACTGAGAGCGGTCTGTAATTGTAACTCACCGTGCCCTGGGAGAGGTCTGTAATTCTGACTGACAGCGGTCTGTAATTGTAACTCACCGTGCCTTGAGAGCGGTCTGTAATTCTCACTGAGAGCGGTCTGTAATTGTAACTCACTGTGCCTTGAGAGTGGTCTGTAATTGTAACTCACTGTGCCCTGGGAGCGGTCTGTAATTCTGACTGAGAGTGGTCTGTTATTCTGACAGAGCGGTCTGTAATTGTGACTGACAGCGGTCTGTAATTGTAACTCACCGTGCCCTGGGAGCGGTCTGTAATTCTGACCGAGAGCGGTCTGTAATTGTAACTCACCGTGCCCTGAGAGCAGTCTGTAATTCTGACTGAGAGCGGTCTGTAATTCTGACTGGGAGCGGTCTGTAATTGTGACTGAGAGCGGTCTGTAATTGTAACTCACCGTGCCCTGGGAGCGGTCTTTGACGTCGTACACAGAGAGCTTGACCTGCGTCTGCTGGGTGATGAGCGAGTCCTGGAAGAAGGCGATGCTGCTCAGGAAGATGGGGTTACTGGTGCCCTGTGGGGGAGAGGGGGGTTACTGGTGCTCTCTGGGGGAGGGGTTAGGGTTAGGGTTAGTGGATGGGTTACCATTGCCCTGCAGGGGAGGGTGGAGGGGAGGAGGTTACTGGGTGGGGGGGAGGTGGGTACCTCTATGATCTCCGTCTGGGCGTGCTTGGTCCAGAAGGCCTGGGGAGGTGTGGTGCAGCTGACAGAAACAAAACTGTTGGGCTTGCGGTCCAGTGCCGGGGTGATGAGCTCGCTGCAGGCTGTGGGGGGGGGGGGGGGCACCACAGACAATTAGGAGATCAATCCCAGTGATTAATTACCATAGCACAGTGGCCCATAAGGACCTGGACTCAGAACAAAGTGTACGTCCCACACACTGCTATTGACATTTACACCCAATACTGCTGCACTGTGTTCCCCTTCTGTAGGCACTTATGTGTGACAGTATGTTTACAACAGCGTTGTGTTTTTACAAAGACAGTTTTGGGATCTATACCGCGTTTAATCTAACATGAGAAGTCTGGATGAGAGCCAGTCCCTCCCTGTGCCAAAGCCAGAGACCGGCAGAGGATGGGCTCAAACGTTCAGTGATGACTCTTCACACGTTTCGTTTATATGTTCAGTGAAAAGCTTTGACTGACTGCACGTTCAGTAATTAACATCAGCAGTAGAGCCACCATGGGGGGGTGCAGGGAGGGGGGGGGCTGGGGACATACGGCCTACGCTGGGCTTTCGTCCAACCTTGAAGATGCAATTCTGCAAAGTCTGGCCAGCTCTTAATTAATCGTTGGCATGAATCAGCCTTCTGCGAATAAGGGCCTTCCAAGACAGCTTTGGATGTTTATGGGTAGCAGCGTGCTAATGTAGCAGCATGTGCAGAACTGGCGAAGCAGTCCAGCTGTTCTGCTAATAGGTAACTAATGCAGCGCCCTACGGCTGTTCCTTCCCTTGGCTATTCCTTCCCTGTGGCTGTTCCTTCCCTGTGGCTGTTCATTCCCTATGGCTGTTCCCTCCCCTTGGCTATTCTTTCCCTGTGGCTGTTCCTTCCCTATGGTTGTATCTTCCCTATGGCTGTTCCTTCCCTGTGGCTGTTCCTTCACTGTGGCTGTTCCTTCAGTAAGAGAACCTCCTGTCTGACTGATCATGCTGGGAGGCACAGCCGGTTACCTCCCTCAGAGGATCGAAGAGCTTCCCAGTGGTAAGGAGGTCACAGTGAATACAGTCAAAACTGGTTTACAGAGAAAATCAGAGGCATTTGAATGCATTTTCAGTTTCAGTTTTATGAAACTGGCTGTTACGCCATCCAATGTATGGAGTAGAAAAAGAGAGGATCCAGGATCCTCGGATTCACGCTGAAAACCTCTCTCCAGTGCACACGCCGGCGTGCGATCGGGGGTCTGAACCAGCAGCGTATGGATCACAGATCCCGGTCCCCAAACGCCGATTCCTCGCCTGCCGGCACTGAGACGGCCCGTGTCAGCACGCTCTCAAATTCCTGAAACGTTTCTGCGTAACCCAAAGGAGCCGGTCCTGTTGGGCTGCATTGGTCGCATGTCTGACTCCCCTCCTTCCCTTCCTCCCTCGCTCGCGCAAAGATGCCACGATCGGTGACACGGGCCTCAAGCAGGGGAATAAAAAGACGAGTATTTTTACAGCCTCACGTTTAAACACAGGCCACAGGCTCACAGGCTCACAGGCCCACAGGCCACAGGCTCACAGGCCCACAGGCTGATGGGCTCACAGGCTCACAGGCTGATGGGCTCACAGGCCACAGGCTCACAGGCTCACAGGCTCACAGGCCCACAGGCTCACAGGCTGATGGGCTCACAGGCTCACAGGCCCACAGGCTCACAGGCCACAGGCTCACAGGCCCACAGGCTCACAGGCTCACAGGCCACAGGCCCACAGGCTCACAGGCTCACAGGCTCACAGGCCCACAGGCTCACAGGCCACAGGCTCACAGGCCACAGGCTCACAGGCCCACAGGCTCACAGGCCCACAGGCTGATGGGCTCACAGGCTCACAGGCCACAGGCTCACAGGCCACAGGCTCACAGGCCCACAGGCTCACAGGCCACAGGCTCACAGGCTCACAGGCCCACAGGCTCACAGGCTCACAGGCTCACAGGCTCACAGGCCCACAGGCTGATGGGCATGTGCTGCGTTAGAGCAAATGTGGATCCCACACTGTTCCAATATCTCCGTTTAACCCAACCATTCAAAGTCCCGATTTGAACTTGAAATATGAAAAAGACCTTCCAAATTAAAACATGCAAAAGAAATTACCTAAAACAGCCTAGTCCATGCATCTCCCAGAAGGCATTGCAGCCCACTCCCCCACCTACCTAGGCTGAACTCCAGAACGGGTTCGTCTGGATCCTGGCTGTTTCCTGCAGAAGAGCAGAAACACAGGAAGCATCACTCACAGCCCCCAAACTCCCCCCACCCCCAACCCTGGAACAGATCAGCCCCTCCCCCCCCCCCCCACATCGCCATGGCAACCGCCCGCTCACCTGCGAGGCTGAGGCCCAGCATCTCGGAGGAGAGGTCGAAGGTGTTGGCGCGGTACACCGACCACGGCCGGTTCCGCGGGCTGCCGCGCTCGCGGGCAGACATGGTGGGGGGCGGGGCCGGGGGCGAGGGGGCGGAGTTTCAGTTGACGTCTTTGCGCCCCTTCTCCCTTTGGCCTCTTCCTCCTCTCTCTCTCTCTCTCTCTCTCTCTCTCTCGAGGTTTTGGCAGCTGCGTTCTGTCCTCACAAGCCCCCGCTCACCTGGGATGGGGAGGTGGGGGGGGGAGGGGGCGGGTCTGGAAGGGACAGAGAGATGGAGGAGAGATGTGAGAAGTCGGCTGGTGTCCACAGAAGATGTCAGAGGACAGCTCATCAGTACAACGGCTGTCCCATTCACTGTGACACTATGTCCCTGTGGGAAGACCCCAGCAGCACTCTCATACAAAAACACCCCACTGTGACACATGTACCAGCATTAATCTCCTGTAGATTAATGGTCACTATCGCAGTTTAATTTCTCTCACTGTCCGGTTCGCCCCCCCCCCCCCCTTCCTCCCTGTGCACCTCTCGCATTGCATGCGTTCCTGCGATCGCATTTCGTGTTTTGGTTGCGGGGGAGCAGCAGACGTGTTGCAGTGATGGCGGTCCCCCGGGGGCATCGCCCCAGTTTGGAAAGGGAATCACGCCCAGCAGCACAGCCCTTGCTTCTGCCCCTGAAATCCCCCCGACACCCGCATGACTCACCTTCGGGGCGGGGCGGGGGGGGGGGGGGGGGGGTCGCGGGGCTTCGTGCCACAGGAAGTGAAAGTGACTGAAGCCGGGGGAGGGCGGGGGGGGGGGGCACTTTGATTTATTCCACTTCAGACGTTGTGGTTCTAGGCTTCCGTTTAAAAAGAAAAAAATTTTTTTTTAAAGAAGCTGAACTTGAATGATTTATTACTCTGCGTTGTTAGGACGTCCAGCACGCCGTGTTCTGACCGCTGCGAACACTCGTTCGGGGGGCCTGGCAGGATGTACCGCGATCTTGGCGCCGAGTTTGACAGGAGGCAAAAAAAAAAAAAAAAAAAACCACGACTCTGTTTATGCTGCCTTCAAAGGACCTGCAGGCACTGCCGCAGAACGAAACAGACCTCGCTCCCGGCCTGCGGTCCTGCTCTCATCAGCGCTCGCGTCCCTGTGTAAACACGGCTCGTCCGAACGGGCGTGCAAGACCGCGTCTTCTCAATTCGCGAAACCGCGTCGCGATCAGAAGCGGCGGCGGCGGCGGCGGCTGACATCACAGTCTCCGGTGGAGAGCACGCGCTCGCCTGCGATCTCCGTACTGATAGCGGCGGTCGCCGTGACGACAGCGAGCGCTGATAAATAGAAGCGCGCGGGAGGCTGGAACACTCGCCCGTAAACGAGACGTTTTCCGTTACTGTCCGTCGCTCTACGTTATTAACGCCCCGCTTCTGAACGGCAGGTTGCCTTTAAAGTGCGCGGGATTCAGGATTCAGACAGGAGGAGAACGAGAGGGGAAGCCAGCTTGGATTATTTATGGCAGGACGGAGGCAAGACCTGCGTCACATAAAATTACGAAAAAGAAAAATCTATTTTCGTGAATATTTGCGCAAAATGTTTAACCCCCAAATCATTGTACGTGACAGGTTAGTTTAGTCATCAGCGGGAGTGTTTTCAAATTTTACAGCCATCAGGACAGAGATACAGAAGTCTTTCAAACGCGTATTTCACCCAGATCTGTTCTGGTTGGCTCACTTAGAACCTCAGGTCACGTTGGTTGGTCTGATCTGTTTGAATATCTAAAGTCCACATCAAACAGAGGTCAGTGTCCAAAAATCATAGTGTAACACATTATTATGTAGGTCTGCAAATTTCATTCTTTGCGCTCTGAATTAAGCCAGTGTTTTCCCTGGTTTAATTCAGAATACTTATGCGATGGCACACTGTTTATAATTAAAACTCTATCCCACCACTATCCCATTAACCATTAAAATGCTACAAAATGTCAGTGTAACATTTTAATGGTTACAAACGACCGGCAATGATCCAGGCCCAGAGGGCAATGTGTTTCTGAGTATTTGGCCAGGAGACCTCCTTGCTCCAGAGCAGCCAAGGTTAAAATAATGTTATCATTCTCCGTGTGACCCAGGAAAATTCCGGTAAACGCGAGAGGGGAAGTAAGGGTTCAAAGGTTAAAGGTTAAAGGGCCAGCGCTAGGAGCCCGGCCGCTATCCATACCTCCAAGCCGCTGGCTTCTGCTGACGCCGAGCTGATCGATCGCTTGGGTCTTCCTCTCTGGTCTTTTTTTAGGCTCGCCACCACCTTCCACCTTCTGTGGAACAGAGAGGATTATGGGTAGGCTTATTTATGTAAACCAGGGATCTCCGACTCCAGTCCTGGAGGGCTGCAGTGTCTGCTGTTTTTTTATGTTTCTGACACTTACATGCTTAATATAAATCACAGACAGGTTAAAGACTGTATGCATCTTGTTTCTAAGGGATAAATCAGTTGATGATTGAAAGGAAACACCAGACAATACATCTCTCCGGGACTAGAGTTTTTTAAAAATATTGTACATGAATCAACTGTATGCGATAAGATAAACCACCAGTAGCACTTTAAAAAACTGAAAATAAATAAGTATCTGATAAATAAATCAGAATACTGAAGTATGAGTCCCTTTCACAGCAAGGAGACCGGCTCAGATTTGTGCTTAAAAGGCTTTGACTAAAACTGGTATTTCCAGAGTTATGATGTTGGCTAATGGAAGCTGAAGCACCCCCCCCCCCGTCCCCCCGCCCCCCCCCCCACTCCAAACCTGTCATTCCCCCATGACCATCAGCCCTAAATATAGCCATTGTAAAGATCACATTATAATGGCCTCCCCATCACTACAGCTTTGATACAGAGATGAAATTCCCTCAATAAGATTACCTCCTCACAGAACTACAAATCCCAGGAGAGGGATTACTGGAGGCTGAGTGAGTCTGAATCAGAGTTAGAGAAACCACAGCTAATGTGGTTATATTAAAAAATGTTTTAGGCTTCCTCGGAATAATGTTTCATGTGGCTGCAATGACTAATAATTCCCCCCCCCCCCCCAAAATAAACACGACAGACTTACATTACACCTTTCTAAAGTGTGAAAATACGAACGCCTGACTGTGCAGAGCGTTCCCTTGCAAATAGCCTGAGAAGAATCAGCTGAAAAATGCAGATTTGTGCCATCCTGCTGACTTTGTGAAGCTCACCTGCTCATCTAAAACAGTAAGACACGGTAGGACAGGCCAGCGAAAGTTGCCGCCATTGAGCAAAATAGAATTAACCATTATGTAAGTGAAGACCACTCGCGTGGATGAAAACAGAAATGTAAAAAGACAACGGATAAGAGCCATTCGTGACCAAGAAGCGCGCGCTCGTCAGGCTAAGTCCACAGCAGACGGACAGAACACGTGGGACGGCTGGGGTTTGGAGGAGCATAGATTGCCAAGGCGAAGCTCTCAAGGCTCACACTAAAAAAAAAAAGGATCACTTCTGAGAGTCAGTCTTCATACTCGGTTCGGTGTGTAACATTCACTTTGGTGCTGAAATTTCATGGAAATGGACAATTTTAAGAACAGTGTACCTGGATATTAGAGCACATTTGGACGACCGTAAAAACTGGTCATCGTTGCACGCGGTTCCGAGCTCACCCATTGCTCAGATTGTACTGCAGAGAGAACGTGGTCCTCAAAGTGGAGGACTGGGAGGACCCAGTGGGGAACAGTGGCAGTGAAATGACAAGCTTAGCAGAGAGAAACCTGTCAGAGGGACTGAGAGACCTCGCCTCAGGCTCACACAGAGCACCCCGTGCAGAGGCCCTTACGTTTCACTGGCCCCCCAGATCCGGGTCGATCAGCACACGCTGCAGAAGCCATAGTACAAACACGTAAACAGCAGTGGGTTTGTAGGACGGAGTGTAGCGCAGTGGGTAAGGAACTGGGCTTGTAACCGAAAGGTCGCAGGTTCGATTCCCGGGTAAGGACACTGCCGTTGTACCCTTGAGCAAGGTACTTTACCTGCATTGCTTCAGTATATATCCAGCTGTATAAATGGATACAATGTAAAATGCTATGTAAAAGTTGTGTAAGTCGCTCTGGATAAGAGCATCTGCTAAATGCCTGTAATGTAATGTAATGGGTTGAGAGAGAGACAGAGAGAGAGCAACAGTGCTTTTGAAGAGAAGATGTTCTGCCTCCTCTGTTTAAACAGAGGATGCCCCCCTGCCCCTCCAAAGGGAATAAACACGAGCAGGAACTGTGTGAGGTTCTGCACCGTCACACCCTGCAGCTTTACATTACAGGCATTTAGCAGACGCTCTCATCCAGAGCGACTTACACAACATTTTACACAGCATTTACACTGCATCCATTTATACAGCTGGATATGTGCTGAAGCAATGCAGGTTAAGTACCTTGCACAAGGGTACCACGGCAGTGTCCTACCTAGAAATCGAACCTGTGACCTTTAGGTCACAAGACCGGTTCCTTACCCATTATACTAAATTGCTGCCCCCAGCTCGCCCCCCCGCCCCCCCTTGGGCCGGACGGAAGCGCTACTGTTACACAGGGCTCTGATCTCACCGTACCGTTGCCGTGGCGAAGAGTGACCAACGCAAGGGTGCGGGCAGGAAGTGCTGTAGGAGCTCACAACCGATGCCCGTCACCCGGCGACATCCCGCTCACAAGCTCAGCCTGAGAGGCCCCCCTGTCCATACGTCACCCGTTTAAAACAGGCGCTCCATCGGCGCACACCACATAAACAACCCGCGGCCTGTACAGGCTCACAGCAACCCGTTTTACAGCCTGTACTGCACGAGCGGGACTCCAGACCTGTGGAGCAAAACCAGCTCTGTGACCAAAAAAGGCCCTAATAAGCATCTTAACAGCATCTCTGTTCCTCTTCTCTTACAGCCATCTGAAATTTATTTGTTCACAGTTTCGTTTGCACCGGCAGTGATACTTTACTCTTCATAAATGCTAAGTTTGGGACCAAATATAGACCTATTCATGTATTTTGAGTGCTTATTTCACCTGGATCTTATTCTGTTGGAGAATGTTTTGCAGGTCCACACTGCCAGCAATGTGATGTGACAGGCATTTAGTCACTGATCCTTTAATCCTGATTTTGAGAAAACTGCAAAATTAAGAGACAAGTTGGTGGTAACATTAGTTTCAGACGAATTTATTTAATTATGAATGAAGAGACCTCCTGTGAGGACGTTATCAGTTGGCTAAACCTCGGAAAGCAACGCCATTGGCTGACAGGTCCACTGTCTCTTGTTCTGTCAACTTTCAATTAATGAGCTCATCTTGGTGAGGAGACGAGGACCCAAAGGGGGGTGTCCCTGCTGCTGCCCGACATAAAATTAAGACAGTGCATTTCAGTGGAGGAAGCTCATGCTAATTACAGCTTTTAACGAGTTTCCCTTGGTGAAAGGATAATTTAATTTTGGCTCAATGCTACTTGATGATTAAGTTGGAGAGGGAGAAAATGAAATTTAGAAATCTTAAGAGCTCAAACACTTGTAGTGCTCTTAGGACCAACAAAGAATGGGTTTCCTTCACTTTACTAAGCAAACACGCACCTTTTTTCGTAAGAGAATCGGTGATTTGATGAGGCATGGGTCTGACAGGCCTGTGTTGATTATGAAATCTTATCTGGTAATATCAAGACACTTTTTGCTGTCTCGGCTGTATATGGTGATTTTTAAAAATGTATTTGACCTTCATTTAATAAGGAAATACCCCACTGAGATCGAAATCTCTTTCGCAAGGGGAAACTGACATGGCCGAAAAGCCACAGAGAGCACCGAGCTGCCCGAGCTGGTGGATGCCTCTGCGGCAGCGGTCATCCCCAGTCCTGCGAATCTGGTCTGGTTAGGTGGGGCGGCTGATTCTCAGGTGGTTTTTTCTTGGGATTCGTCACGTTTACCCTCACTGACCTCTGCCTTTTTCAGACAAACTCGGCACATTGCCTCCCTCGAGATTTCTGGGCTCTCCTCTTGTCATTTTGGCGGGAAACCCAAAGTGAGGCCAGATGGGCGAATTAGTGTGAGGTTTTGCAATCTGGTTTTTTGACTATGCCTATTGCCACAGCAAGGCTGTGTGTGTGTCAGTACATTCCAAAGGGTGTGTGTGTGTCAGTACATTCCAAAGGGTGTGTGTGTGTGTGCGGCACACGCTCCTGTTAATGATGTCTCCGCTCTCACAGCAGTGCAGTGTTAATTAACACGCTGATCTAAATCTGTCCAAGGAGTGAAAACAACGAAAGACACAAACACACATTTGGGCTCGTTCAAAAATTTGAGAGAAAAACGGAAAAAGTAATTTTAAAAAAAACCAAAAAAAAAACAGAAACTATGAGACAGGTCATGGAATCAAATGACTATATAAATTAATTGTCCTCAGTTCACATAAGTGTGATTACCAGATTAAATGACCATCGGCACGGCCCCAGAATGTGAGCTAAGCTAAGTGTCTCTCTGTCTGTTTCCACTCTGGTCTCTGGCCCCTGCAGTGAGGCAAACCTCTAACACCGCTGACCGTAAAAGGGCAAATACAGTTTTTCTGCTGATGTTTGGCAGGTTGTCAGTTCCACACCGAAAGACTCCCAAACACCCCTGCTCCTCCACACACACACACACACCCACACATACACAGACAGGCAGAAACACACATACACACCCGCTTCACACACAAGCAGACACAGACATGCACAGACATACACACAGATGTGCACAGATGTACACACGCAAATACAGGCACACATGGACATACACACACACCGATGTGCACAGACATACAAACACACACACCCAGAGGCACACACATACTGTACACGTGCGCACACACACACACACGCACACACACTCTCACACACACACACACTCTCAGACACACACACACACACACACACACACACACACTCTCACACTCTCACACTCACACACTCACACACTCATACACACACACTCACACTCACACTCACACACACACAGACACACACTCTCACACTCTCACACTCTCACACACACACACACTCACACACACACACACACACACTCACACACACACACACACACACACACACTCACACACACACTCACACACACACACACACACACACACACACTCACACACACACTCACTCTCACACACAGGCTGATTTCTCAGAGCTGAAATGAAATCCAGGCTGAAGGCTAAGGGACGCCTGGTGCTCTTTTTCCGTCGCCCGCCCTTCTCCCCCCCCGTCTCCCGGCATAAACCGGGCCCTCGTAAACCGCAGGCTCTATAAACACCCTTCCACTCCAGCGCCAGAGCCCGCAGCCACCTCCACATGCGAAAGCAGCGCCGCCAGCCCACACACCTGGCTTTAAATAAACCTGCGAATCTGCTAATGAACTCCATAGGCTACATATTCAAATTCAGACATTTCAGTTACATTTGTGTTTTCTACAGGCCTTTTGCTCGCCTATCTCTCTCTCTCTATGAAAACACATACTTTGGTCTTTTGCGTGATTCATTAAAAAAACAGAAAAAAAAACTGAAGGAAGCAGCAAATTAGTGTCAGGATTGACAAATCCTAAATCAGCCATGTATGGTTTTATCAGCGCAGGAGATAATCACTTATGGATTACATGACATTTATTTATTTTTTTTACTCGCAACATGTTAGCGAGTGACTGAGAAAGAGAGATGGAAAATGAGAGAGAGATATCACGCTGAGTTCCTCACTTTCGGCTCCTCTGACAGATGTGGCAGACGTGTGTTCAGAGGTGTGCGTACGCAGCGAGCCGCGGCTGCCTAGGGGCGTACGCGCCGGCGATGCGCTCTCTGCGAAACGGCGGCGTTCTGATGGCGACGTGGCCCTCAAAAGCACAGCCTCCGCCCCTGACCCAACGGCGTCCTCTTTTCCTTTCTCCTCTCTCTCTCTCCCGGGTCGCTCAGGGCGCTATTGTCCGGGGGGGGGGGGGGGGGGTATCATCTGAACTCTGTTTAAAACGGAAACGAGGCCCCTGAAGAGGCGAAGGAAGGAAGGCGTGCGGCGGGCGGGCGGGCGGCTTTTTCGCTTCCTGTCTCTTTAAGACGCGCCCGCCGTTTCCACGGCAGCGGCGCGCCGCCGCGCGCGTCCCCGCGGTTCTATTTAAAGCGCCGCTCCGCCGCGGAGGCGCTCCAGATGGCGGCTAACGCGGAGGAGCCGATCAGCGAAGCGGCGGACTTCACCCTCTCTCCTTTCATACGGGGGGGGAGGGGGGGAGGGATGGGGGGGGGTGAGGGGGTCAATTGTTTATTTCACCGAAATATGTCCCCTTCGGCAAAGGGGGGCCATCCATATTCATCCGTACGGGAGCGGATCATTTCCGAGAGCAGATGCACCCCTTTCATATGAAAATGAGCGAAACCCCCAATGTCTGCTCCCGCCCCCAGCCCCCGCCCCCGCCCTCCCACACGAGACACACACACACACACACACAGACACACACACACACAGATGCATACACACACGCTCAGACACAAGCACACACACACACACACACAGATGCATACACACATACAGACACACACACAGATGCATACACACATGCACAGACACACACACACACACACGCATAGAGACACAAACAAGCACGCAGACACACCCACATACACGCATAGAGACACAAACAAGCACGCAGACACACCCACATACACGCATAGAGACACAAACAAGCACGCAGACACACGCACAGACATGCGCGCACACACACAGGCACGCGCGCACGCAGACACACAGTCCGATCTCTGCACCATGGTCTGAGGAGAAAGCCAACCATGTGACCATATGGTAGAGTTTCCTGTGTGGTTCGTGCTCAGGAGGCTTCCACATTTCAGAGCATGTGTCTCACCATGCAGAAGACCATCATTAATAATGCACTACATTAAATGGCACCGATTATATACGCGTGTTCAATATGTATGCGTCTATGTCTGCGTGCGTGCATGCACGCACTGTATTGTGAAACAGGACAATTCAAGTACGAGATGATGATTCACGATGACAAAGCAATGGTTAACCATAGGCCAGACTGCATTATGAAACTGATGCGTTTCTCAAACAGAAAAGCTCTTTAAAAATCTCCACAGACGGGGCGGCCCTTTAAATGAAACGACCTTCTTTGAACGCATAACATTTCTTTTCCCGCTCATCTACTGAACATAAGGAGTGTTGAGGCTGGTTTCCATGGCAACATCGCCATTCCCTGAACAGTTCGGGCACCACGCTCCTCGAAGCGTCAGAAAGGGGGCAAACGACCGAGAGGGAGTACCTTTACAGAGCAGCCGAGGTGGCAAGAAACGCAAAGCCGCCATCCAACAGAACGTTCCGGAACGTCGGCGGACGGACCGGCTGTGGCACAGAGACCGTACTGCAGCCGGCTCCGTCAGACGTCATATCAGAGATCCTGCTCTCAAAATGAGTACAAAACATGCTGCACAAGTATGAACTAATGAACTACTCCAGCGTCCCACTTGTGACTTTTCTCTGTTTTTTTTTAAATTATTATTATTTTGCAACAACAAAAATCAAAGTTTTGGCTGAGCTCACCCTTTTCATGAACATAAACTAGTGAAAACATTAACCTTTGTTATAATACAGTAGTCTACAGTTTGTAGATGTATTTTGTGGTACACCAGGTAATTAGAACAAAGTCACCACTACAATGATGGTAATGGTAATGATGATAATGATGATGGTGATGATGATGATGATGATGATTATTATTATGTAAGTAGCACTACTGATTATTCAACTGCAGTAGGGTCTAGCCCTTTGAAGCATAATGGAGATTCACACAGTAAAAGGTTTCTGTGGGTCCGGCGCCCTCTAATCCAAGGGCAAAGGTCAAAGTGCGTTGGTGGCAGTGATGCATGGATCAGTCGGGAGGGAGGTCAGCAGGTTCCTGGGTGAACAGGAAGTGAAAGGACCCAAAGGCCACGCGGTGCTGTTTAGCAGCCGTAGAGCAGCACAGGCCAGTTCCTGGAGCGGTCACGGAACACAGAGCAGCACAGCGTGGGAGCGAGCAGCACAGAGCAGCACAGCGTGGGAGCGAGCAGCACAGAGCAGCACAGAGCAGCACAGCGTGGGAGCGAGCAGCACAGAGCGGAGCGAGCAGCACAGAGCAGCACAGCGTGGGAGCAAGCAGCACAGAGCGGCACAGAGCGGAGCGAGCAGCACAGAGCAGCACAGAGCAGCACAGCGTGGGAGCAAGCAGCACAGAGCAGCACAGAGCGGAGCGAGCAGCACAGAGCAGCACAGCATGGGAGCGAGCAGCACAGAGCAGCACAGCGTGGGAGCAAGCAGCACAGAGCAGCACAGAGAGGAGCGAGCAGCACAGAGCAGAGCGAGCAGCACAGAGCAGCACAGAGCGGAGCGAGCAGCACAGAGCAGCACAGAGAGGAGCGAGCAGCACAGAGCAGAGCGAGCAGCACAGAGCAGCACAGAGCGGAGCGAGCAGCACAGAGCAGCACAGCGTGGGAGAGAGCAGCACAGAGCAGCACAGCGTGGGAGCGAGCAGCACAGAGCAGCACAGAGCAGCACAGAGCGGAGCGAGCAGCACAGAGCAGCACAGAGCAGCACAGCGTGGGAGCGAGCAGCGGGGGCTTCCCCCAGCCTCTTCAGCGAGGGCACTTTGCCATAAAACGGAAGTGAGCTGACGAGCTAGCGTAAGCATCCGCTCCGAGCAAACAGGAAGCTGATAGCTCAGCTGAAAGCAGCCCCAACTGTCACTCTGCACCACTGTGCAAGACATTCACCCCGTGTCTAAACAGCCATCTTATAACACAGCAAATAACACAACTTCAACTTGAAATTTTTTGCGACAGGACTGCCTAGTTCCAGTTTGATACTTGTTGAGGAAATCTTGTTGAGTGACAGTGCAACGTGTAAGTATTTGGCCAGTGACACTATTTTTGTTATTTTGGCTCTGTACTCCAGCACACTGGATTTGAAATGAAACGATGAATATAAGGTCAAAGTGCAGACCATCAGCTTTAATTCAAGGGTATTTACATCCATATTCATTAGTCCATGTAGGATATACAGCCCTTTTTATGCATATATATATAGTCCTCCCATTTTTGGGGACCAGAAGTAATTGGACAAATTAACATCATCTCAAAGATGTACTATACAGGATTTTTACCTTTTATTTTCATAAAATAACCACGCTCAGTCATATATATGATGCAGTGGCAATGTCTGCCTTTGTGCACATTTGCCGAATCCGTGCCCCTTCTACCTGTAGTTCTTCTTTTAAGATGTCTTCAGGACGCTCCTGGGTGCGGTGGAGGGGTCGCGTGTGGGATCAGGTTTCAGCAGAGCGTTTGCAGCTAGCTTGCAGAGAAGAAGCAGCGCACGAACAGCGATGCTGCCTGCCCATAAGAGTTTGTTCCAGAACTACAGTTTTTTTCACCTTCGTTTGAGCAGAAACTCACAACATGGCCGTTCTGTTCTTGAGGCTTACCAGCGGTTTGTGTCTCGCAGTGAACCCTCTGTGGTTATGCTGGTGTATGGTCTTCCCTTTATGTTATGTCAGTCTTTGACACATCTATGCCTACACTCTGGAGACCGATCTATTTGACAGCTGAAAAGGGTTTTCCTTTACAACTAAAAGTGTTCTGTGGTCATCCACTGCAGTGGTCGTCCGTGGTCTACCAGGTTGTTTCTCATTGCTGAGCTCACCAGTGCATTCGTGCTTCTTAACCATGTGCCAAACAGTTGATTTTGACAAACCCAATTTATAGATCCATTTATTGTGAATTATTTAGCCTGCTCTACTGCCATCGACACTTCTTTGGTCCTTCCTTACGTTGACAGGCAAGAGCAGCCGACTCCAAATTCCCTCGACTCAACTCTAGACCTTTTTTGAAAATTTTTTTTTTTTTTACCTTTCTTGTGCAAGAACTAACGATGCAATAGCACACACCTGGCCGCGGAACAGCTGAGCAGCCATGTGCCCAATTTACTCTTGGTCCCCAAAAGTGGGGGGACTATATGTAAAAAGGTCAAAGGTAATCTTGTATTATCCCCGAGGGGCGATCTGTTGCACAGCCAGCAGTAAATACAAACATCATCAACAATCAACACACAAACAATTCACACAAAAAACAGAATTACGTAATATTCTTCAAAAGGCCAATAGCAGCAGGGAACACTTAAATCTATTGGTCCTGCATCTTGGCAGATTATATCTGTGACCAGAGGGCTGCAATTCCTACGTGGTTCGTCCTGATATGGATGTAAATATATGCAAATTAAAGCTGACAGCCTGCTCTTTAAGTTCATATTCTGTATCGTTTCATTTCAAATCCAATGTGCTGGAGTACAGATGCGAAAATAACGAAATTGCGTCACTATCCAAATACTTACAGACCTGCACTGTAAATGTTGAGAAATGAAAAAGGTTGCAAAATCAGTAATTCTCAAACACATGTTCATGACGCTTATGAATGTGCTATGTAGGGCTCCTGGGCTCTTGTGTAATGTAGGGCTAATGAAAGTGTTGTGAATTTTATGTGCTGAGGAAATGAATTGAGGGTGTTGCCCAAAAAAAGACAAAAAAGCAGAAGAAGAAAAGTAAAAAAAACAAACATATAATTCAGGGCCACGGGAGTTTCAGATTGTGTTTTGTGAAGACAGAGCGATGTTGCCTACTAAGTGTAAAAGAGCAGAGAATGCCAAACAAGCAGAACTCACACCTTCTCTACCGCAGTGTGAATGAGCATCAGAGCACTCTTGCTTCCGCTGAAAACGCTGTGATGCTCAGATCCAAGCGTCTCAGAGCTCCTGCTGGAGGTTCACTGGGTGTCATCTCCTCCACTTGACTGAACACCTGCAGTCTTCCTTCACCAACTGTACAAGAAACACGCTCTCCACCCCACTGCCAGCAAGACTCCGCCCCTCTGCCTGCAGGACTCCGCCCCTCTGCCCGCAGGACTCCGCCCTTCTGCCCGCAGGACTCCGCCCCTCTGCCTGCACAACTCCGCCCCTCTGCCCACAGGACTCCGCCCTTCTGCCTTTAGGACTCCGCACCAATGCCCGCAGGACTCCACCCCACTGCCAGCAAGACTCCACCCCTCTGCCCACAGGACTCCACCCCACTGCCAGCAAGACTCCGCCCCTCTGCCCGCAGGACACCGCCCCTCTGCCCACAGGACACCGCCCCTCTGCCCACAGGACTCCGCCCCTCTGCCTGTGGAACTCCGCCCCTCTGCCCGCAGGACACCGCCCCCAGTCCCCTCCCCCCCTCAGCCTGCAGGACTGGCGGAGACGACAGCACAAACGTCTCTCTAATAGACAGACCAGGAAGAGTACAGCCAGAACTACAAAATGCTCGTACTGAAATCCCGCCCTGCATCTGATCTTACACACGTGGATTCTGGATAAAAATGTTACTGTACATTCAATGGGCAGAGGCCCCACTCCACAGCAATTCACAAGGCAAGATTACAGGACCCTTTGCAGGAACCAGACGGCTGTGAACAACAGTGCAGTTCAGTCTAGGGATGTGAACAATTTGTTGATTTGTTGATTGTCAGATGCAAGCACAGATGTTGAATGAAATCATCAAAAATCTTTTTTTAGTTCTCAAACCGTTCAAAATAAAAGTCTGCCTAATGTTATGTAGGCTACTGTTCTAAATGAGTGATAAAGGGGGTGGACGGGACTTGTTATAATTCACTTTGCTTCCTGTCAGTTGAAAAGATGGCCAGCTTGCAAAAGTGTGCCGTGTGGAACGATATTGAATAGCTCAATGAAAATACTGTTTACTGCTAAATATATCCTGCCAAATTCGCATACAACATGTCGATATGTACCTTGCTGTGAAAAAGTATTTGCCTTCATTACTGCATATTCGTCACGCTGAATGGTTTCAGATCTTTAGACACGATGTAATATTGAACAAAGGGAACCAGAGTAAACACAAGAGTAAACACAAAAGTAATATTTCATTTATTTAATGAAAAAAGTTATCAAACACCCACACCAGGAAGGAGGCTAATACTTTTTCACCACACTGTATGACGTCAAGCCACCTAAGAACCAATGGGATCACAGCAAACAAGCACCCAACTTCGTAGTGAGACCTCGTCAGTCTCGCAACTGTCCAGCTGAGACCACAACCGATTTACTTAAAATGGCAACAAAAGACTCGCTTCCCATAAGCATGGTCGAGGGCGAAGGGTTTCGGTACCTCTTGTACGCCTATATATACACCTGTGCGACACAGGCTACTGCTGCTAAAACCATCGCAGCTCGACTCGAACGCAGTGAAACAGCCACCTCTCTCCACAGGCAACCGTTCTAGCCAAGTCCGACAACGCTGTGATAACCGTCTATGGGCCAACGGCACTCTCACGTGAACGTAACTCGCCACTTCATTGAAGACCAGTGCAGTGTGCGAAGAAGCATACGATCATTCTGGAAAAATTACCCCAATGACTATTTTTTTAAAATTTTAATGTAGTTTTAATCTCGTGATCTGCACTGATTGGAGTATTGGTGTGTTTTTATTAGCTGTACCCTAAAACAGACGACTAGCTGGTAGCTGGTAATCGACAGCGACTTGTCGATGGTGGTAAACGTGTGTCGCTCACATCCCAACTGCAGTCCTTCCTCATCTGAACGCTTGCCAAACGTTCCTCGCTCTCAGCGTTGTCCAAAAACACGTCCATCCTCTCCCTGTTCTCTACTGACCGGACCACGGCCTCGTCTCTCCATCACCATGGTGATCCCCACATCCTCGCTCACCACCGCCTCCCTGCCCCCCCCAACCCTGTCCTGTTACCATAGCACCCACGCCAAAGCGAGGCTCCATGACCAGCAGAGATATTGTGGGACCTGGGCGAGCAGCGCAGCAGGACTGGTTGGTCCCTCCCAAAGCACAGTTCTGTGCCTGCAGTGTGTGTGTACGTGTGTGTGTGTGTGTGCGCACTATACTATCAGCAGAAAACTCACATTTAAAGAGGTCTGAGACCAGTCTCTCCCCCTACATCACACCGGCATGCTTTCATCCAGTGAAAGTGAAATGCACATCTCATGTTTTACACACAAACAAAAGGGGAAATATTATTCTGTCACAACACCCATCAAACTGCTTTCGCTTCTATTAACATGAATAGTACTGCGCTGCTTTCATCTGCTCCTGCCAGTGAACACTGCCATGTAGGCTAATTCACGCCAATTAAACTGAACTGAACCGGATAGTGAGAGTAGAGAGAGAGAGAGAGAGAGATGGAGAGAGGGAACTCTGCACTTCTGGAGCTTGAAGAGCAGCAGGATGCTGGAAGAGCACCATGCAGAGTCATATGTGTACAGCAGACACACCCCCCCCCACACACACATCTACCCACTCCGACTGACAGCCTCCCGTCCCTGTACCTTCACACACACGTGATTCCCAGCATGCACCCTGTTTCGCAGCGTGTCAGAGCTCTCATTAACGCCGGTACACGCAGGTGCACAGCCAGAGCGGGCTTCAGATGATAACATTTGATCCGCTGAGACACGAACCCCCTCCCCGTGGACCCACTGCGGTTCATACAGCCACTGTCCCACAGAGCCCCTAATCAGGGGGGACCCAGAACACGCTCTTCCACTGAGAGACTTCCTGAGAGTCCCACAGCACGCGTCTGCCACACACGCCACCAATCAAGACACAGCTCTACGCGGCAGAGCACTACGATTGGTTAAAAATCCACGTATTCTGTCACCAAGCAACGTGATGGCTCCACCCCGTCAGGGGTTCACGACTGTAAACCACAGTGATTTTTGTTCCAACCGCTGGACTCTGGCTCAACAACCAGTGCTTGTTCATGCCAGACCACAGTCAAATTTTTTCACCTAGATTACACGTGCAGTCTGCAGGTGTGGCTCACAAGTCTGCTGTGAAAGTTCGCTCAAAATAAATGACTAATAAACTCACTTAGAGCAGAAGTGGGACAGACTGCCTGACACAGACAGGGCCCTCATTGTTGCTCTTTCTGGAACAGAAGTTAGGAGGAACCTCACTGAGGTTCAGAGTGGAACGGAGTGGTCGCGTGCGTGGATTGGCCTTCAGAGACCGGGTCCTGTCCCACCCGCCCGCAGACCCTACGTTTAGGGGCTCCTTACTAGCCCGGCCATGGGCTCCACCCTCCCGAGCTCATCAACCTGCATGCTGATCATACATAATTCACCGTAGTTATGCAAACCCGTGGGGCATGCAGAGGGGGGCAGTTCGGCCGTGATCACCGGATTTCTTCTGCAGGAATCGCAGACAAGGGCGGGGAAGAGGACGCTAAATCTTTTTATGAGGTCGCATTCGATCTAAGGCTACTCTGCACAAACTCAATCAAGAAAAATGTGCAATTTTTGACGTTTGAAAAGTGTTTCAAATGTGTGCGAGCAAGCACTGGATTTGCAGGACTGTTTTTCATGGCTACATGCTCAGGAGCCTGAGCTGGCTAACAGGCTAGTGGGCTAACGCGTGGGTGAGAGGGAGTCTACACACACACACACACATCATAGCCTGTGTGTTTTTCAGCGTGAGTGACTTTCTGTTTTAATTACTGAATGATCACATGCATGCAATGTTACAGGCATCGACTTCCCCATTTAACGCTCCGGGACCCACTCCAGTGTTAGGGAACTAGCACAGTTAAGAGAGCCTGACATCTCCAGGAGGATCGCGTACTCCAGTCCTGGAAGGCCCCCCGTGTCTCTGGGTTTCTGTGGGTTCCTTTCGGTCCGTCACCAACGTTGGCCTCAGAAACAAGGGGTTTGCTCATTTAAGTGCATCTTGAGACCCCTGGTTCACAGAAAGGCTTTGTCATTTGGATTTTTACCCACGCCTGTGTTCTTCTTCTTTTGTGCCTCGAAAGTATATACGGCAGGAGTTCCGCTAAAAATTAAAAAACCCCAAAAAATCCACTGAGACTGAATGGAAACCTGTCAGTGCGTTAAATGTAAAAAAACATAATTAGTCACGCAGCTGCCAAGATGATTACAGATTTCTTGGAAGCACAAAAAGGGCCCGTTGACAAACTGTCAGGGTAACAGCCGGCTCTTCCATCTGAGCCCCTGCTGAGGGAAACAGGCAATGCCAGTTACCCCCGATTCGGCTCTTTTCCCCCCCGATTCGGCTCTTTATCTCTTTAAACACATCACACCGCTGCCTCGAGGAAAATCAAGAGGAGTTACCAGCTCCGTCATTCAGTGCCGCACTGCCTAATTGGTTAGCTTAATGGCACTGCAAGCTCATATCACTGGCCCTAGGCGGCCTATTGCAAGCCTCGAATAAACCAAGACACAGTACTGGAGCCACAGGTGAGAAATGCATTAAGTGCACATTAATGACACAACACCTGATGAAAGCACCATAGAGACCTATACATGAGCAGCAGGTTAGGATTTGTGTCCAGGGTGATAAAGATTTGACTGTGGCTGCTGTCAGAATAACACAATGACTAAGTGCCTAGGCTGATGAAGTGAAAGACAGCCAAAAAAAAAAAAGATTTATGCAGTTAGCAGAGCACGACTCAGCCTCCTGCATGTCTTACAGCAACCCTCTAAGACGTGAAGCCCCTGTGTCCAAATTTTCCTGGCCCCGGTGAATCGCAGCTATGCAGGAATTCACGTGGCTGCTGTGTTTGGTACTACTTGGCAGTCTGGACCTGAGCCTGGCGTCTGCTGGAGTGGATCACAGGACACTGGACCCAGCACAGTACAGCCAGCCGCTGAGAAACCCGGTATGTACCGAACTACATCTCCCATGTTACCCCAGTGTAACGCACTGTTACAGAACTGCGTGCTTCCCCAGGCTGGGGATAGCAACCCAAGAGCCGGAATGGTTCCACGTGATTACCTGGCTCTTACTTGGTTTTGCAGTGGTAGCGTACTGTTTACATTACTCATTCAGTTCAGTGGTTTGATTTAACAGAATGAGATATCTTCAGGGACCAGTGTCTCTTTGGTTGCCATAGGCACAGGGTGTGTGTGTGTGTTTGCCCCACTGAACCACCCCAAGGACCTTTAAAGCACGCCATGATTCATTTTGTCAGTGTCTGGCAGTGGTTTGGTTATGACTATAAATCATTTCCACGCAGCCTGAAACTTAGGTGTGAAAACCCTCTGACCATGAACTGCACTGTGAGAAGTGTGTTAAGGTGCTAAGAGATAGCGGTCGCGTGTCTCACTTTCAGAGCTTGGTGCCCTCCTGTCCTCATCCCTGCGCTGTGAGTTCATCACCCAGTAACCTCCTATAGCCTGCTGGCATTCCCAGAACTGTCCTTCTGACAGGCTGGAGGGGAAGCCAAGGACTCAGCATCACAAGCACCTGGCCAGGGGCGGAGGGCTGGTCCGTATGCAGGTTTTTGTTTCCACCAATTACACTCGCTAAATGTCTGTGCACTCCAACACTGGGTCAGTCATAGGTTAGATCACAGTGAAACGTTTCGTCTGTGGACACAAGAACGGTCAGTCTTTGGCAGTCATTCAGGCGCTTATGAAGAAATGTCGCGAAAATGTCTGATGGCATCAATGTTAGGGCTAATGAGGTAATGAAGGCCAGAAGTTGGCGTGAAAACCAGAAACGGACACAGCCCTCGTTGCCCACCTCTGCACTAGACAATGCTGTTGTCGTTCCAGGGCAAGGATAAGGCACACATCTGGGGGTGGGGGTGGGGGGGGAATAACAGAGGCCGGTTTTGTTCTCGACAGAGACAATAACAGTCCTTTCACAGGACTGGCCCAGACATGATGATGGGCTCTCTCTTGAGCTTGAAGATGAAGCAGACCAGTGTCCTGCTCTCCAAACAATAATATTAAAGAGACAGTTTACATTGAGTCAAGAGTTTACACTGAGCCAAGTCTAGCATCCTGACAAAACGCAGGCATAAAAGCTGGATGGTGGAGTAGGCTATAGTGTCTGTCTGGTTCTCTTAGCATCACTTAAGCAGAGTCATGCTTGGCAGCTGATGGCCTAGACACGAATAGGCCTCGTGCAATGGGTAGTAGTAAACATAAGTGAACTTGGTTTTACAACGTTCTGGCAATGATCATAAAGATAGCTCAAGCAGTGGCAGTGTCCGTTCGCATATTGGCTGAGACCGTAGAGAATTTTATAAACAAGTTTACATAACAGTTTGCATATTGACATTTGCTTGCAATTTATTGTGTTCCTCTACAATGCAGTACACTCACAATGAGCTGTAAAATGCAAGGAAGCGTGCTGTGCCTAGCTAGACTAGAACAGCGTTCCTGTCTTTTTTTTCCACGACAGTGCAATCAACGGCATCATTTGCCAAACACTATAATGATATCGGTGTATCCATAAAATACTCGGACTGCTGCCATCAATGTCAACACTATGGGTCAATCACTGACACCAACAGATGGCAAATATTGAAAGGAACACACTAAAAAATAATGTAAACGTGATAACAAGTGTGCCGTCTTACAGCATGTACTGTTCCATGGACATTCGCTTAGGGGTCAGCAACGTTGCCTGATTTAGTCTGGGGACATTACTGAAGTTGACGTCAGCAAAAAGCGTGAATATTAGATAGGAAGTAAAACTTGCTTATGTTGTAATGGTGCAACCACTGAGTTCGACTTCACCTACCGACCCCTAAATGTCACATTTTATAGTTACAGCATTGAATATATACAATATGAGTGACAACTCAAAATATGAATTCAGGACAGTTCTTAGACATATGCATCCCGTAAAAACGATGCGACTGAAATACTTAACCTTGCACAACAGGATCATTTGAATTTGGTTAACGCGTTAGCTTCCTAGCAAATGGTAGCAGTTGAAACCAAAGCCTTCCGTTAACGTTCGTGTTAGAATATCCAGTGACATCCAGTTGGCCATTGTCCTTATTAGCCATCTTACCCATCTACGAGATCTATATAAATATCTGGTCAACTACAATTCCACATCACTAAGAAAATATAGTGTTCCTATAAAACGTCTGTAGACGTGCATTTCCTTGTCCATCTCCAAAGAGGATGGACAAAATACGTCCTGTTTTCTTTCATCGTTTCGTCGCTGGGACTATCTCAGATATGTTAAGAAGTAGCTCTATAGACCGTTATGACTGAGATTGGTACCCAACCGTGTATACAGCAAGCTGTGAGGAGCTGTTCTTCAATCGCGCTATCAACCATATGCATTAATACTAGCTATAACATAGCTATCTCTCTTTCGATAGAAACTTAACGTTAGCTAACACTACCAGCACTGCAGTTGTTCAATACCATTCCAGATCTGAATGGTTTCTGATATAATTCGCAGGCTAGCTGCTACAGTAAACAACGCTGGCTAGCTAATAATAATGAGCCGTCTGCTTCTGAGATCCAGACATGGTGCAATAACGACTACAGCAAGACGTAGTTAGACTTAAATACACTTACATTTCTACGAACCACGGTGACGATCCATGGGTAACTTTAGCTGAAAGCGCGGCGTATTGCTTTCAATTTGGAACCATATATGTCCTCTATTTCTTAGTCTCGTTCATCTCTGCAGTAACAGTTGACTGGCTCGCCCAGCCTTTCCGTGACACATTTTGACGTAAGAATGCGGTGGCTGGATCCTCCCCTTCCCTTCAGACCAGCGCTCCGCGCTGCAATCACACTGCTTCCGCGTCCCCCTTTGTGTAGTAGTAATACCGCAGGAAAATAGCACCGACTTGTGCCCGATTCTCAGTAAGGCGTTGCAGCTACATTACTTTCAACAGAAAGCAAATTGCTGCTACTTGGAAGACACATAAATATTTAAAACTAAATTAAATGGTTTTTTTTTTTTTTTTTTTAAATCACAGTACTTGCTTGCTCTGTAGTATGGACACGAATATCCTGCCAACAACTAATGTATTTGCTGCAAGGCAAATGCAACAGTAAGGTTGAATTAGGCTACGCTTTAGTTGCGTTTTTTTTTCAATCAAACCCGTCTGTTGAGTAATGTTGAGTCAAGGAACGCATTCCCAAGAATTAAATTGTTCTGCGACCCAACTAAGGGGACAGATTTATCAGAAGAGCTGGAACAAAATAAATAATGACACACTTGGGGTGTGGTGTGGTGGTGGGTGAGTGGGGAGGGGGGGAGGTCTATGGAGCGTGCATGCACCCCCCCCCCCCCCCCCCCCCCCCCCACACACACACACACACACACACACGAAGTACTTTTTAAAGCACAGTAACATTTAAAAAACGATAAGCATTAATCATCGCAAGTGCCACTGACACAGTGAATACTTGGCACAACCGAGGAGACTAGCTTATTTTCCTAATACTCACTGGAAGGCTACCAGAACATTATCAAACTGCTTTCGAGCCATAATAAGAAATAATTTCAAGTGATCATTTTAAATTGAGCCACTCTTAGAAAGCTTCCTGGCACCCTTTAATAGTGAGGTCTGGTTATACATCACTGCCAAGTCCCGAATGTAGCCTCTCAGGTCATTACATAATGACAAAATCAATGATTTGTTCTTGTACCATTTTATTTGGACAAGGTATTCTCCCGTGCTGATTGCTGCTGACCGCCTGTCACCCTGCCATTGGCTCAGATGCACACCCGCAGAGTGTCCATCTTTCCATTTGACTCCATGTGATGTCATAATGGGTCGTGGCAAGGGATGATGTCACTGAGATTAAGAGCTGTTCAGCCGTCAGTGTGAGGAATGCCTGATGCCAGCCCAGACTGCATGCGCAGATTGTGCTTTCCCACCACACGCTCACACGAGTCCCGCGTTCCTTCTGTCCTCCCTGCTTCTCAACGACATCCCAAGTTGTTAGCAGCGGTTTCCAATGCTGTATCACGGTACAGAGTCCACTGGCACAGCACTGTACCCGACCACACCCCTTAGTGAATAAAGCACGGGGAAGACTCATCAGATCAGAATGTTTCAGCTTCTCCTGTAGGGAGACGGGTTTGAATGTTGGGAATATGGAGCAGAGAGTCGTTATGATGTGCGCTTCAGAGGCTGTTTAAATGCTGGTATTCCCCGTATGGGAGCTGTTGCCACAGCACATCTGGAGGCAAAGAGAACTGCGTGACGCCCACTCCTGTGGCATAACTGCAGCGTTCGCTCAGTTAATGTTTTCAGCTGAAGCTGTACAAGGCAAGAATTAAAAACCACGAAATAGTGAGTAAAATGATCAAGCTGTATAATTCAATCCGAGATATAATGCTAAAATCCGGAATTAGACAATGTGAACCTCTGCTGCCACCGTGTGGTAAAGAATATACTACAGCGGCCAGACGACGTCACCATATCAACAGTCCAGACCCTGACGTTCTGGTCTGTATTGAGTCAACATACACCTGAACATCACACCGATATATACTTGTTGAACATTACGTTCCAAAACCATGGTCATTAATATGGAGTTAGCCCCCCCCCCCCCCCCACCAAACTCAGAAAACCATTTCTTTATGGACCTTGCTTTGTGCAGGGGGGCATTGTCATGCTGAAACAGGAAAGGGCCTTCTTCAAACAGTTGCCACAAAGTTGGAAGTGCACAATTCTCTAGAATGTTGTTGTATGCTGTAGCATTAAGATTCCCCTTCACTGGAACTAAGGGGCCTAGCCCAAACCATGAAAAACAGCCCCAGATAATGATTCCTCCTCCACCAAACTTTACAGTTGGCACAATTCCAGCCAGTACAGTTGGCACTATGCATTCTGCCAAACCCAAATTTGTCCGTCAGACTTCCAGATAGTTCAAGTGTGATTCATCACTTCAGAGAATGCGTTCTTGTGTTGACGTTGTTTCTAGAGGTCGTTTAGAACTCTGTAGTGAGTGTTGCAACCGAGGACAGATGATTTTAAAGCGCTGTATGCTTCAGCATTCAGCGGTCCTGTCATGTGAGCCTGTGCGGCCTACTGCTTTGCTCCTGAGCTGTTGTTGCTCCTATATGTTTCCACTTCACAATAACAGCACTAACAGTTGACTGGGGCAGCTCTAGCAGGGCAGACATTTGACAAACTGAATTGGAAAGGCGACATCCTATGACAGCGCCACACTGAAAGTCACTGAGCTGTTCAGTACAACCCATTCTACTGCCAATGTTTGTCAATGGAGATTGCATGGCTGTATGCTTGATTTTATGCACATGTTGGCAACTGGTGTGGCTGAAATAGCCAAAACCACAAATTAGAAGGGGTGTGCACATACTTTTGGAAATGTACTGTATGTCCTTAACTTGTATTTACAAGCAGGCTCAAGCCTTACACCTTTTCTTCATCACCTAAATTTGCATGCTTGTTTTAGTGATTGATAAACCCGCCAAACTGTGTTTGTGAAGAAATGAATTGCTTTTGACTCTCAAAAGTTTAGGACAAAATATTGGTTGAACCCCAGCCTCTGTGTCATAAACAGAGGAGTCAGAGTCCAGTCTTAGAGAATCGCAATTTCTGCTGGCTCTTAGTGCGTTTCTGCACTCAAGTGCTTCCTTCGAGCCATCGATTGGTTGAAGTGATCACACAACATGTTTCTAAGGTCTAAATTGACTGCTGATTAAAAGAAAACCATAACAGTCCTCTGAAACTCAAGTCTGATACCCTTGCTGGTTGGAATTCACCAGAAAAAAAGTTACAATTTGTGATATAAGTGGCTGCATTCTGATTGCAGCTGTGACTTCATGCCTGTTTCTCGACTGAACGTACAATTGAATTGAATCGATTGATTCCACCAGAGGAGGTGGATTGCTCAATGTTCAAGACTCTCACTGTACAGCTCTGACTTGTGTCATGTAACAGCACACACACACACACACACACACACACACACACACAGGCAAAACAACTGCACACATGCTCACAAGTACATTCACACTCATACATGGAATTATAATTATTTTGGGTTTCAAATGTAACCTTTCACTTTTGTATAAAAATACTTTCCAATAAATATATATTTATTTTATCACAGATTTTTTTCAGTAGTCCATCTCAGTATTAAATATTGCTACAAATAGTTAATTATTCATATTGTACTTTGTTATTCTGTGATAGGTTATATATTTTTTTTCTGTATACATATATGCATAGGCAACACGAAAATGTGCCCTGCTAGCAAATGGATGTGTGGCCTAATAATCAACGTTCTTATTAATTACAAAACATTTTGGTTAGGGACTGCATCTGTGGTAGAAGTTCAGAGGTTCTATAAGACATTTACTACAAAAAGCGAAAGTTCTGACAAGCTTTTTATATGACACAATATAAGCACGCTCATATCTATGGCGTGGATGAATACACGATTGCAACACCTGTATTGTGTTTACCTGTTCTGCAAAAGCAGGGAAATTCCTTGAAAAAAAAGGTTTACATTTTGTGAATTATGGACTTGCAAAGTCGGAAATTCACCGAAGAAGTTAGTGTTTTTGTAATCTGTATTAGCGCGCTATAAATCTTCCAAAAGCACGTCATTTATATAAATAAGGTCTGCCAGTTAACGTGAAAATACCACGACTGCGAAATAACGCTAACATCTTTATCCAGACCCACTGACCCAATGTGGTGTTTAAACCTTAGTGTGATCCGATGCGATGGTATGAAGTTTTGAGCCGCTGTTTAAAACGTATCGCACAAATCGCTTTAGACTAAGTGCGCTCCAATCGTCCAATGACAAGCCACACCAGGCTCCACCCAGTACGGGTATGTACACCGGTACAGGTAACGCAACAGAACAAGTCAGTTTGAGGAACACGCTAATTAGGAGAGCAAGTGCGTGTTGTAGGAAGAATCGGTGTCGATAAAATAGTTTTTATTTAATTGATGTTAAAGTGTCCTGTAGTATCTATACTCAAAACACGCGCTGCAGAGATATACTTTGTTTTACAAGTTTTTTAAGGTTTCAAAGAAAAATTCTCCAACTCGTTTTCCGTCTGTCTATGCTAAACACGATACTGGATTGTAGGTCTATTGTTTTAAAGAAAATATCCATTTTAACCTTCTCCTAATCATCTCCGTTTTCACTGAGATTGGATCTTGAAGTTCTTGCAAAGGCAAGATGGGATTTCGATGTAACTGGACCATGGGACTCCTAGCTTTCTGGACGGTTCTCCTGTCGCTTGGATTCGGATCGAACGGGGAGATCGCACCGAAACCTCCCGAGGGAACTACTCTTAAACCGCAACCGATAAATGATATCGATGATCCTCAGTCGTATCCCGAGGGCGAGAAATCCAATCTGCCGGTCTTCGCTATGGACTATCCCCGCATACAGGTTCCTTTTGAAATCACGCTCTGGGTCCTGCTTGCATCATTTGCAAAAATTGGTGGGTAAAAAAATGTATTTGCTTCCTTGCGTTTAAAAATAACGTGGGGGAAATGAGCTTGTACTAATGTAATTTTAAACGCGTTTTAAACAGTCTGTTCAGTCTAAAGAAACATTGAGGCGAAAACATTCTGATGTATTGCTGCGATCAGCCTCATATTAAGAATTCCACCTGTCTGTCCTCGCGCGCCGTTTGAGTCTTACTGGTTCTTCCTTTATGTTTTTGGGACATCCTGAGCTCTTAAACGACTGATTTCCTTCCTGGAGTTGGCATTTTCAATCGTAACGCCTGAATGCCCTCAAAATAAAGAACAAATAGGCTACAAAATGGTTATTGCATGTACTCAAAACTGAGTTTCAGTAATAGCTATGTATTTGTTCTTTTTAGTTTTTTTATTTTTCTGGGGTATTATTTGGACATCTTAGCTTTCCACCTCTTGTTCTTCTGTGCACGCTTGGTCTTCAGCATAATACATTTAGGGTGGGTCTTGGATTGCACACAACATCTTCCTAAATACTCTACATTCTCCTGGATAAGATATCTTCCGCTCTCCAAAACTGGGTCCTCACAGGACATGTGCATTCGTATGTGGCCTTACAGTTAACATGTTTAAATGTGTTCATTCTGGCATATTTAAAGCGCACAGACGGTAGGTTCCTCTCTTGCTGTGCACCTGCCTCACACTGGAACACGGTCCCCCAAGCTGTGAGCCTACAACCTGTTTAACGAGTGAGCGCGCTCATCACCTGAACCATAATGTAGTGAGGGCTGTTTTCATACGGGATCAAATGACTGCATCGGCTATTAGGAGTCTGTGCCCCTTCTAGATTTGATGTCTTTTGAAGAGGTTTAGTTTGGGAGGATGAATCTTGTCACTGAACAGAGTCAGTGATGGGCCTACACGCCCTTCTGTGACAGGGCCTACAGGCCCACGCCCCTCTGCGACAGGGCCTACACGTCCCTCTGCGACAGGGCCTACAGGCCCACGCCCCTCTGCGACAGGGTCTACACGCCCCTCTGCGCCTGGGCCTACACGCCCCTCTGCGCCTGGGCCTACACGCCCCTCTGCGAGAGGGCCTACACACCCCTCTGCGACAGGGCCCACACGTCCCTCTGTGACAGGGCCTACACACCCCTCTGCAGCAGGGTCTACGTGCTGAGGGATGTGTAGGCATAATGAGTATTAGGTAAAATGCGCTAAAATGTATCTATAAGCTACAACCAAAACGGTGGCATTGCCGGTTGCTTTGCGGAGGTATAAACCGAACAAAAAATTCGAAAGGTCATATTGCATAGGAAATGAACACTTCCCATCCCCGATACTGATGCTAACTGCGCTCTGCTCTCTCTCTCTCTCTCTCTCTCTCTCTCTCTCTCTCTCTCTCTCTCTCTCTCTCTCTCTATATATATATATATATATATATATATATATATATATATATATATATATATATATATATCTCTCTCTCTCTCTCTCTGTCTCTCTCTCTATATATCTCCCTCTCTCGCTCTCTCCTCTCTCTCTCTCTCTCTCTCTCTCTCTCTCTCTCTAAAAGGCTTCCACGTGTACCACAAGATCACCATCTGGATCCCGGAGTCGTGCCTGCTGATCAGCATCGGGCTGATCGTGGGCGGGATCATGCACTCGGTCCACGAGGAGCCGCCGGCGGTGCTCAGCTCCAACGTCTTCTTCCTGTACATGCTGCCGCCCATCGTGCTGGACTCGGGCTACTTCATGCCCACGCGGCCCTTCTTCGAGAACGTGGGCACCGTGCTGTGGTTCGCCGTGGTGGGCACGCTGTGGAACAGCATCGGCATCGGCCTGTCGCTCTACGCCATCTGCCAGATCGAGGCCTTCGGCGTGCAGGACATCAACCTGCAGGAGAACCTGCTCTTCGCCGCCATCATCAGCGCGGTGGACCCCGTCGCCGTGCTCACCGTGTTCGAGGACATCAACGTCAACGAGCAGCTCTACATCGTGGTGTTCGGCGAGTGCCTGTTCAACGATGCCGTCACCGTGGTGAGTGGGTGGGTGAGTGGGTGGGTGGGTGGGCGAGCGAGCGGTGAGCGAGTGCGTGTTCACCAGCGAAGCATGAGTATGTCAGTCGGTGTGTGTGTGCTGGTGAAGCATGAGTATGTCAGTCGGTGTGTGTGCGCTGGTGAAGCACGAGTATGTTAGTCTGTGTGTGTGCGCTGGTGAAGCACGAGTATGTTAGTCGGTGTGTGTGCGCTGGTGTAGCATGAGTATGTTAGTCTGTGTGTACGCGCTGGTGAAGCACGAGTATGTTAGTTGGTGTGTGTGTGCTGGTGAAGCACGAGTATGTTAGTCGGTGTGTGTGCACTTTATAGTTTGTGTGCATATGTGTGTAGAGTCCAGGGTTAGCTGCAGCTGTCAGTCAAATCAGCTCAGTAATTGCTGTTTATGGGAGGGTGTGGGGTGGTGGGGGGAGGGGGGTTTCACTGTGTTCAGGCGAAACCGAGAGCATTCAAATCTCCTCCACCCCCCCTCTCCCCCCCCCACCCCCGGCTCATTTCACGACCCCTCCCCTTAGTTATGGGCGAGCAGAGAGGCTGGTTAGCAGAATAACTTCTATAGGGATTATTAGTGCCGATAAACCAAGACAATCCTCCAGAAAACACCCCCTGGCAACCTTAGACAAACCGTCACACGCTGTACTTTTCCACGGGAAGCCTTCACAAAAGAAGCCGCGCTCATGTTTAGAACCATTATAAAAAATAAAAAAAAGAAGGTCGCGTCACTGGGAGTCTCTGCGAGTCTCTGAGTCTCCCCCTGGACCCAAGCTGACTTGCTGAGACTCGTTTAGTACCGAGGGTTCCACACACCTGTCCCCAGGCGGCTTGCTTTCCTGACATTCCTCAAGTCTTTTTTTTTTAGTCTCGTGTCTGCAATCTGGCTCATGGCATCACCTCAGCTAACAGGCAGCGGTAGCAGCGGCTGGCCCCGCCCCCTTGCTCCTGCTAGCCTTGATTACCTGCATGGGTTTCATTGGCCAGAACACGTTCATGTTACCGGTACATTTTAAAAAATGAAACACGAGAGCGTTTTACTGAGAATTAAACATATTTCTGGGCGCAGGCGGAGTCGGTACTTTGCATCGTTATTCACTATTTCTAAATATCGCAGTTTAATGATAATCTCTTTGAATGATTCCTGTCCGTGCCAGAATTTTCGGGAAAACAGGTGTGGCAGTAGGGGGGTCGTGGAAGTGTCCTCGGGGATTAGAGGGGCTGTTTTACCTGTAGAAATCTGCCTCGCTGGGAGTGAGAGTTTTTGTCTTTGTTTGTGTTTGTCCATGTGGAGTCTCTCGGGTGCTTGGGTGGTGTTTGGGCGCACAATGAGCTCAGGTTTCCCAAGCTCTCTGTGGTCCTCCTCCCGTGGTTGTCCACAGCCTTTTGTTACACCAGACTTTCTGAGCTGAAGTTACAGGAGGGGTTGCGTTGAGTTTGGGGGCTGTGTGTGTGTGTGTGTGTGCGCGCGCGCGTTTGTGTGTGTATGTGTGAGAGAGAGAGAGCGCTCAGATGCCTCCAGACTGCCCTCAGTTATCCAGTCTTTGTTACACCACACTTTCTGAGCTGAAGTTACAGGAGGACCTGCGTTGAGTTTGGGGGCTGTGTGTGTGTGTGTGTGTGTGTGTGTGTGTGTGTGTGCGTGCGCGCGCATGCGTTTGTGTGTGTATGTGTGAGAGAGAGAGTGCTCAGATGCCTCCAGACTGCCCTCAGTTATCCAGTCTTTGTTACACCACACTTTCTGAGCTGAAGTTACAGGAGGACCTGCGTTGAGTTTGGGGGCTGTGTGTGTGTGTGTGTGTGTGTGTGTGTGTGTGTGTGTGTTAGCTCAGATGCCATCAGACTGGTTCTGGCAGCTCCACACTCTCAGTTGAGTGGATGTCGACCCCGTGCGGGAGAGGGCGGGGCCACAGCCAGAGTCCGGTCTTGCCGAAACTCAGTGCATTGTCCTCCAGTGGGGGGGCTGTCAGTCTCGTTAGTGTTGTGTAAATGTGTTGTTGAAATCCGTCGCCCTTCTCAATCCTGTTGGCTTTTCCTGAACTGTCAAATGTATCTATGGTATTTAATACATTAATCCTTCATAGAGAACTCTTAATGTACTCTTACATTTTTACAGTTGCATTTAATTTGGCAGATGCTTTTTTTATCCGAAGTGGCACACAATAAGTGCATACCGAAGGTCATTAGGACAAATGCAAACACGGGTCAGATAAAGTATAATTCTAAGTAGCAGCTATCCAGGGCTGTGAACATGAAGTCTAGTTCAGGGTAGAGCTATGGCTAAGTCTCAAGGTTAAGTCAGTAGGGCTATGGCTAAGTCTTAAGCTAGAAATGAGGCATGGTTACAAGACTAGTGTCAACTGTACAAATGCAAAATTTTGAATGAAAATACGAAGAATGCTTAGAACAAACGTCCAAAGTATCCAAAATCGATGGTGAATAATGGTAAACGACGCAGCAAATGGC
>CM077298.1:32712710-32715210 GCA_039654925.1 Anguilla pacifica | reverse complement strand
AATCTGTGGGTCCTTGTGAAACCACGGGGTGTCCACTGCGGTGCCTGTGTAAAAAAAGAAAAAGAAGGGAAAAAAAAGTCCCTCGAGCTGCATTCCGCACTTCTGGCATTGGTGTTGTCCTAGGCCAGCCACAGAGCCCATTAGCTGATGGGGATTCCTGATTTTTGGGCTTTCTCCCCACCTAACCCCACGCCTGGTTATGTGCAGCACGGATGCTCATTTCCATAGAGACTCACAGAGCGAGAGAGGCTAATTGCTTCCACGGGAGCCGTGAACAGCGTTTGGGCTTTTTCACAGTGTCTGCCCCTCCCCTCTGTGCTGATAGGAGGGGGGGCTGGCGGGACCGGTTAGATGCCTCTAAATTTAGAGCAGTCCCTGCCAGAACTCGCCCTGTCGCTATGGCTGCCCCGGGGTGAGCCAGGAAAGGAGACACCGGCGTGACATTCCAGCGGGAGGGGAGATGTTCTCGTGCGCTGGGGAGGGGGGGTGGGGGGTTATGCACACAAAAAAATCTCTGAAATGACCCATTTCTACTCTGTGAGGTTGTTAGCGCTGATGTCACAGCTCAACAGCGCTGATCAGACTCAGTAGCACTGCGTCGCACTCAGGAACCGCAGTCCCCAGGATGCCAGATTCAGAAATGTTTCTTTTTTTGATGTGTTACTGGAATTATTGTGGAAACTGAGATGTGGCTAAGACTGATACTTAATTTCTCAAGTGTTTCCCTCACTGCTGGATAGTTTCTTGGGGAGGAGGGTGGGGGACAATTGATCCCTACCCCCATCCCTGCTGATTGCACATGAATCCCCACCCAATCACATATGAATCCCCACCCATCGCACATGAATCCCCTCTTCATCGCACATGAATCCTCACCCAATCACATATGAATTCCCACCCGTCGCACATGAATCCCCTCTTCATCGCACATGAATCCTCACCCAGTCACATATGAATCCCCTACCCATCGCTCATGAATCCCCACCCATAGCTCATGAATCCTCACCCAGTCACATATGAATCCCCTACCCATCGCACATGAATCCCTACCCAATCACACATGAATCTCCTCTTCATCGCTCATAAATCCTCACCCAATCACACATGAATCCCCTCTTCATCGCTCATGAATCCCCATCCAATCACGTATGAATCCCCACCCAGTCACATATGAATCCCCTACCCATCGCTCATGAATCCTGGTGCCCCTGCAGGTTTAAGAAGTTCAACGACAAGTTCATCAGGAGGATCCTGATCAGGGACAACCGGGCCGAGTCCAGCATCGTGGCCCTGTACAAGAAGCTGGAGCTTCAGAACGCCATGGAGATCCTGGACACCAGCGCTGGAGACCTGAGTGCTGCTCCCTCCAACGTCTCCCTGAAGTGAGTGTCTCCCAGAATTCCCTCTGTCCCTCTCCCCGCTCTCTTCTGCTCTGTGTTCTCCACTCCCTCTCACCTGAGTGCTGCTCCGTCCACAGTCTCTCTGCTCTGAGTGTTTCCCAGAATTCCCTTTGTCCCTCTTACCGCTCTCTTCTGCTCCATTCATCCTCCACCTCCTCTCACCTGCGTGCTGCTCCGTCCACAGTCTCCCTGCAGTGAGTGTCTCCCAGAATCCCCTCTGTCCCTCTCTCTTCTACTCCATTTCCATCCGTCCTCCACTTCCTCTCACCTGAGCGCTGCTGCATCCATCGTCTCTCTCGTCTTTCCCAGAATTCCCTCTGTCCCTCTTCCCGCTCTCTCCTGCGCCGGTTCCTCCACTTCCTCTCACCTGAGTCATTGCTGAAGAGGTGCATCCGATTTGAACGCGAGGGCTTCGGATCTGCTTGGCTCCGTGTGCAGAGGGCCACGCTGTGATCGGCGTCACGCTAGAATGCCTGAGAAACAGGACTGAATCCCAACGACAGACGCAACTCACACACTGACCTACTTCCTGCCTGAGTTCTGTAGGTGAACTCACACACTGACCTACTTCCTGCCTGAGTTCTGCAGGTGAACTCACACACTGACCTACTTCCTGCCTGAGTTCTGTGGGTGAACTCACACACTGACCTACTTCCTGCCTGAGTTCTGTAGGTGAACTCACACACTGACCTACTTCCTGCCTGAGTTCTGTAGGTGAACTCACACACTGACCGACTTCCTGCCTGAGTTCTGTAGGTGAACTCACACACTGACCTACTTCCTGCCTGAGTTCTGTAGGTGAACTCACACCTTTGAAGCGCCAGTCAAATTCTTTTTTTGAACGTGAGCTGGGCTGGCAGGAAGCCACGTGGCGAGGCCACAGTACGACTTCCTGTTTACCGAGACGGCAGCTTGGAGCGGCAGTGGCCGTGCAGACACAGTGGGATGCTCTTCTCGTGTGCGAGACGCACGCGTGAGTGTAGCTCCGGAGGGGAGGGGGGGGGACACGCCCCGCATTAACCCCTTCCCCCCGTTTCTGTACTCGCAGTGAGGAGAAGAAGCCCTCCGGCAAATCGAAGAAGAAGTTCCTGGCCAGCGAC
>CM077298.1:32687710-32707710 GCA_039654925.1 Anguilla pacifica | reverse complement strand
CAGTGTCTCTTGCCCATAATCTCCTAACTGCATCTGAAATTATACGGATATCTGTGTTTCTGTGGAGATCTGTACTCTCTGGTGTGATGAGGCTTTGGAGTGGAGTGAAGTTTGATTTGAGGAGGACTTTGGGTAGGGGAAACCGATGTGGGTGAAATCTGGATAATGATGATGATGATGGTGACGGTTGTAATGTTTGCGTCCTCTCAGGCGACGATGATGTCATGTCGGAGACGGACTACCCGGCCGCCCGGCCGCGGTACGGGCAGCCCCAGCGGGCGTCGGCGCGCGCCATGCTGCCCCTGCGCAGGCTGGACACGCTGCGCGAGATGCCCGTAGATGGCGACGACGAGCAGCCCTCGCGGGTGGACTTCGTGGACGAGCGGCGGGCGCGGCCGGCGCGGGGCGGCCCGTCCCGACGGGGCTCCAGCTCCAGCGACTCCCGGGTGCCCAACCGCCGCCGGGCGTTCGACGAGCCCGACCAGGCGCGGGACCCCCGGGACCCCGCGGACGACGGGACCAGGAACCCCCTCCTGCGCCGTCCGCCCTGGAACCCCCCCCAACCCTGAGAGGGCGGGGCGTGGACTGAGAGGGGGCGCGGCGTCTGACATCGGGGTGCAGGGTGTGAGGGCTGCGGGGGGTGTGGAGCAGTGGGGGTGGGGGCGAGGCGGCTCCAGAACCCACTGCTACACTCCGCCCCCCTCGTCACAGGGAAGCGTCAATCATTCTGAGGAGGAGGGGAACAGACACCGGCGACACCCCCAGGTAGCCCGGACACACCTGAGCAGAGGCCTGGTTACGCCACTCCACCCCCTCACACCAGCTACCTCTGCGTTTAGGGTCCTCCACTATTTGGGGGGGAGGGTTAAAATATTGGGAATTATAATTTTTTATTATCATCTTTGGTTACCATTTTAAACTTGTTAACCGCCTTTACCTGGCCTTGGTACTGCAGAGTTCAAAACTGGTGGCTGTGACGTCGGGACAAAGTGTACCTTGAGGGCAAGTCCTGGGAGATGGGCGTGGCCTCAGGGACACGCCCTTTAAATGACACACTGGAAAATCAGCCACAGCCTATCAGTGCTTCTGTGCCTGTTTTGGTGTCGGGGGGGGGGGCACGGCTATTCCAATGCAAGCGTTGTGGCGTTTCCCATGATGCTCGGCAAGCTGTCGTGTATCGGAGCGTATCTTGGCAGTCTCACGAGCGCGGCGGTGCTGGTCCTCAAACCACCGAAACCTGGAGACCTACAGGTTTGACTTTCCTCCAAATGAAACTTAAACTGGGTCCCAGTCAGCCTATCACGACTGTGCTGATAGAGATGCCGGGTTTTTTTTTTTTTCTTTGTTTGTTTTTTTTTTTTACACGCCCTTTTCAAACAGAGCCTTGATAACGGAGGTGTGATTTATTCCTGTGTCTGTGTGTGACCGAAACGAAAGTGTGTGGGCTGTGCAGTGCTCCCACGTGCACCCAAAAGCCTGAGCTGCAGAAAGACGTGAAACATCCTCAGGGGACCAACCGACTACCAGTGCTCTTGCCTCAGGAATGTCTGTAGGATGGAGGATCATGGGACGTTTTCTCCCACAGCACAGGAGGCTCCTCAGAACTCTGCATGTGGTGATGTCACTGAGACACCACGGAGGTCATATCTGCATACAGGAACATGAGAGTCCGCAGTCTGCTACAGCGCCCCCTCTGTCTGATTGAGGCTCTGCTAACCTTGTCCTTGGCCAAGATAACCGTGTCCTGTGACTGTTGTGTGTTGAAGGAGACCGTGTGTCCTTTTCTCCGTTGGATGGATGGCTTGTGACTGTGAAGTTGTCAGATCAGAGGAATTCCTCTGCTCCATTAAAACCATCTGCCATTCTTTTTGTTTTATCATATTGTGTAATTAAAATGTATATAGAATATCTGTTTTAAAAAATAAATGTTTCTTAAGCAATATTATATCTTTTATTTTTATTTTATTTGTGAGGCAGGCTTTCACCTCAACCTTTAGTCCTGAAGGCCAGACTCAGAATCCTATTCTTAGAGCTCGACAGGTTTTTGGGTCCATCCAAAGTTCCAAATTTCCACCATCAAACTAGTGGTTTGTATGACTGGACAGACTTACTTGCTTCGTGGTTCAGATTGTGGGTTGTTTTGGAATAGCATTAAGAACCTGCCCTAGTGTGACCGGTCTAACTGGGGTCCTAGAGCTTTTTCCATGGTTAGTCGCTGCTGCTTGGTGTTGCCTTTTACTCATATGACCTGTTGTGTAAATAGTTAATTACGTTATACTTTTCTCCACGTCTCGCCCAGCTTAAATTCTTACCTAGTGCCCTATTTATGAAGCTCTAAATTTAACAAAAGAATATCTGGTGCCCTATTTATGAAGCTCTAAATTTAGCAAAACAAAGTCCGATTAAACCTTGGAAAAATACAAAAGTGATCTACCTGGGAACTGAACCTTCAAGTTTGGAAGCTAAAGTCCTGGTCCTGAATGTGCTGTGCTGCACTGCCACCCAGTGGTGTGGTGGTGGCATTTCACCAGATGACTATAACATTGCAACTGTGGCTGAACTGCCCACAGAAGCCTCACTTTAATGTTGTTGTGCAGATTGCACATGGGTTTTTATGGGTTTTTCAGAAAAAAAGCTGACTGTGGTGCCGTTGGTTCACGAATGTTGTCCCCCCCCCTCTGCCACTGAAAACTGAAAACTTTTTTTTCCCCTGTAAAAGTCACTGACTGATTTTTCCTCATTTTTATCCAGGCTGCTCTTCTTCCCTTAAGGGTGGCAGCTTGATCTAGGCAGTGTGTGGGTGGCACAATACAGCTTAAGTAGTTTATTGGACAATTTTAGCCAGTAGCAATTTAGCCATAGTGATTTCCAGATGTTTTTTTCTTCCACTTGTCCGCTCCCCCACTGATTGAGATGTCTCTGCTGAAACGCACTGATTGGATGAGGCTCATCTGTGTCCTTCTAGAAACCTGATCGCCAGGTTGTCTTGAAACATCCTTGGTCTTCATGGTTGAATCTTTGCTTGAATGTTCCTACCGGACGGAGGGATTTTAACTTCATTTAAATTATTTTATGAAATCAGGTGGTGCACTATTGTTTCACACTGATGATATTTAACTACTTGTCTGAATTTTGCGCATTTCTGTGAAAATGAAATCATGTACGTTTGCAGCACCAAGCCTCTAAACACTCTTACTCCCATGGAAATAACCTCAGTAGCAGAACAGAAAAAAGCAGCAGTGGACCCCACTGAGTTTCCCCTCCCTTGTGAGGACACGTCTGATTCACAGCTGTGTGTTTATTGTGCCCCCCCCTCTCTCTCTCCGTCTGTGTAAAATATCCCACGCAGGCGATAATGAACCTTTGTCTGAAGCGCCAAACCCCCCCCCCCCCCCCCGAACGAACGCTTTGAAAACACAGTTTTGGCTTTTCATGGAGGCTTTATAAACGTTGGGACATTTTAAGTCTTGTTTTGTGTGTCCGGGTGGAAGACCCCAGCTCTTTTGAGTGACACTTGAGCGCAGGTGCCGCTATGTTGATTAGCAGGCCAGCGAAGCTTCATATGAGGCTCTGTGTGTTAAACCCAGCTACTGGTTTACACAGCCACAAATGCCATTATTTTCATAACAGGGCAGCGGCAGTGGCACAGTTCCATTTTGGTGTACAGGGTAACCGTATATTAGGATATAATACTTCAGCAGTGTTTTTTTTACGCCAACCCCCCCCACAGCCAGGATGCCGAGGGGGAGGGACCAGGAGGTGTGTGTGTGTGTGTGTGTGTGTATTTGTAAGTGTGTGGGTATGTGTGTGTGTGCGTGTATGTAGTTGTGCGTGTGTGTGTGTGTGTGTGTGTGTGTGTGTGTGGGTGTATGTGTATGTGTATGTGTATGGGTGCGTGTCTGTGTGTATATGTGTGGGTGGGGTGGGTGTCCAGTTTCTGCCTGTTATTTTGGTGTTGCTACCCTGGCTCCGCCCCCCTCAGACAGGATAGTGGGAGGGAAGCAGCAGGGATTTTCAAGTCAGCACCCAAAAATAGGGGATGGGGGATGGGGGGGGGGGCTGGGGGGTGGGAAGCTCCGTTGGACGAGCCCTGCAGGGGTGGTGTGCGCCCCCGCCTCTCCCCTGGCAGTCCGTCGGAGAGGCGCTGCAGGCGGGACGGCGAGATGAAGCTCAGCGTGGCCCTCTTCTTCGCCGGGTTCTTCGCGGCGCTTGGCGCCGTCTTCTTCGTCCTCTCCTTCGGGACGGACTACTGGCTGCTGGCCTCCGAAACCTGCGGCCCGGACCCCAGCGGGACCACCGGGCCCGGCGGCGTTATCCTGGAGGTGGGGGGGCTGTGGGGGGCAGGGGTGGATGGGGGAGGGGGGGGGGGGTGTTCGCCAGGGTGGTGTAACTGTTAGCTGGGCGTGCTGCTCAGGAGCTGCAGGTTTGATTCCCTGGTGTGGCACTGCTGTTGTACTCGGGAGCGGGGGTGCTTTAAGCTGAATTGCTTCAGTAAATTTACAGATGCGTCGATGGCTGGTGTGTAGATCATGTCGGCAGTAAGCCCCTTTGGTGGTCTGGTAAAGTCCTAAATGTGACTGTGAAGATATATGCGGTTGTTTTAGGATTGTTCTGCACTGAGGTTGCTCTAGATTCCATCAAAATGCTTCTCAACAGAAGTGGTCTTAGAACAACCAGGAAAAGCTTGTGTCGGTCACATAAAATGACATAAAAAGTCACTGGATTCACCAAACTTGTCTTTGAAGGAAAAAAGAAACATGCTTTTAGTTGTAAGTCATAGTGAAGGCAGTGTTGAATTTGACCCAAATCTACGCGTCTGCCGTCTCAGTCCGAGGTTCGCCTTTGATCATCGCCGAACTCCAACGATCTAAGGCTCTGGATTAAATTCCAGCGAAATGAATCTGTAAACAGTCTGAATTGCCACCGAGGTTGAATATCAGACGCTAATAAAAAGCCGTCCTTTTAATAGTGGCCAATTGAAGCGCGGTTCGGTTGTAAAGCTCGAGTTGAGGCTGGATGCGGGAAGTCATGTGACTGGAGTGCGGAAGGCATGCGCCCCGCTCGTGGGTGATGCGGCGGGACAGGGACTGGTGCAGCTGTCGCGCTCGGCTCAGGCCAGACTGACTTGACTCACGCCAAATGAATGCTGGTCACCTGACCAGCGAAAATCTGTCTGTCACTGAAAGCGCAGTGGCGCAATTCCCCATTGCACTATATCTGAATGCTTTGTATTCAGTTACAGTGAGCGCCACAGTGTTTGGGACTTTTTTTTCTTGATTTGGCTCTGTACTCCAACAATTCACAGGTGGTTAAAGTGCACATTCTCAGCTTTTTTAAAGGTTTTTTTTAATACACTTTTGTTTCCCCATGTAGAAATTACAGCACTTTGTATGCATAGTCCCCCCATTTCAGGGCACCATAATGTTTGTGACAAATGACTTCACAGGTATTTCTGATTAGTCTGGTGTGTTCTATTGCTTCCTTAGAGCTTAAGGCAACTAGCTCCTGAAACAAGCAGGAGCTGAAGATGGCTGCAGTACAGGCCTGGCAGAGCATCACTTGAGAAGGCAGTCAGTACCTGGTGATGTCTGTGGGTCTGTGGGTCACAGGCATCAAGCAGACATTGCATGCAAAGGATAAGCAACACAGTACTAAGCCATGACTACTTTTATTTGCATAGCATTAGTATCCCAAACATTATGGTGCCCTGAAATAGGGTGGGCTATGTAAAAGAAGGGCTGTAATCTGTCATTTCTACATGGTGAAACCAAAGTGTAGAAATACCCTTAAATAAAAGCGGAGTGTGCATTTTAACCATATGTGAACGGTTTGATTACAAACCTATAATTGCAGTGTACAGATCCAAATCAAGAAAAAATATTTTTTTCTTAAAAGCGTTATTAACATAATTCACAAGCTGCATACAATTTTTAAAACATTCATTCCACGCTGTGGCCTGGGTTCGGTTAAAATTAGTCCATAACCGATTGCCAAATTCTGCCTCTGAAGACAAACTCCAAGCTCTACATTTTTATTATAAATCAAATTTAAGGACAGGTCTCATTTCAAATTAAAATAAAATTACTTATTTACAGCAACGTTTTTCATAAAAGCAGAGGTATCAGCTGGTGGTGTGTGCATTTCTGTTCTTTCTTTCAAAATGGGTTATGATTACATGAAATCAGGGATTAGATTGGAAATTGCATCCCTGGTTGTCCCCAGGTGTCTGTCAGCCTCTGGGTCAGGTATGATTAAATCCCTCAGGTACCTGAATTCAGTGGGCATTAATTAGCGAATGTAGGTTGAATAGTGATATATAAACTACTATTTATGTATCATAATGATAATAATAATAGTAGTTTATACATCATCTTTCTTCTTACATTAATTAGCTAATGGAAGATGAAAGATGATAAATAGTAGTTTATATATGTATTGTAGTAATAATAATAATGATAGTTTATATATCCCCTTTCAGTTTACATTAATTAGCTAATGTAAGATGAAAGGTGATGTATACCGACACTACTGTATGTTGCAGTGGTTTGACTTAGTATTGTAAGACTGGATTGATCTCTTCAACCGATATGAGGTTCAGTATTTGTATTAAGCTGTGGAAACTGGAGTGGTGATTTTCCATTGAATTGTTTTGCATTTCCTGTCCTGGGCTGTGTACAACATTCCTGTCCTCCTTCTCCTTGAATCCATTCACACAGCCGGCTTTTTACTCCGTGAAGTGGGCTTGTAAACCTTGGTGATGTGAAAGCAGTGTGTCACGTACAGTTTAAAAACCCAACCACGAAATGCAATGAATGGCTGTTCTGACCACTGCTTCTCACTACTGCTCCGACCGCTGCTCCCCACTGCTCCTCTGACCGCTCCTCCACATTGCTGCTCTGACCGCTGCTCCCCTCTGCTGCTCTGACCACTTCTTCCCTGCTGCTCCACACTGCTGCTCTGTTCACTGCTCCCCACTGCTGCTCCACTCTGCTGCTCTGACCACTGCTCCACACTGATGCTCTGGTCACTGCTGCTCTGACCACTGCTCTCCACTGCTGCTCTGACCACTGCACCCCACTGCTGCTCCCCACTGCTACTCTGACCACTGTTCCACACTGCTGCTCTGGTCACTTTTCCATGCTGCTGCTCTGACCACTGCTCCACATTGCTGCTCTGATCACTGCTGCTCTGACCACTGCACCCCACTGCTGCTCCCCACTGCTACTCTGACCACTGTTCCACACTGCTGCTCTGGTCACTGCTCCATGCTGCTGCTCTGACCACTGCTCCACATTGCTGCTCTGATCACTGCTGCTCTGACCACTGCTCCATGTTTCTCACTGCTCTGCGCTGCAGTATTGCTGCTCTTCACTGATCTGTGCGCTGCGCCCTATGACTCCCTGTTGCTTCCCTACAGCGCGGGGATGTGGTGGTGACGGACAGCGGCCAGGACCCGACCACCTTCTACCACGAGGGCTTCTTCTGGCGCTGCTCTTTCGGAGGAAAGCTGGAGGACGACACCATGTGGAACTTCTGGTTCAGTAAGGCTAATGCGGCAAGCGTACACGCATGCGCATATACACACATGCACAAACGCACACACACACACTTACACACATACACACACACACTCATACACACACACACAAACGCATGCACGAGCACACACGCATGCGCACACACACACACACATAAACGCATGCACATACATGCATGCACATATACACACACACACACACAGTATCACAACAGGTTTACTACCTGCTCCCAGTTCTCGTCCTCCTGGAAGGTCAGGAGGGTCGAGCGCGTGTCTCTCGCGTGTCTCTGACCCCCCACCCCCGCTGGTCCTCTCTCTCCTTTCTGGAAAGAGCATCATTACTGGGGACCTGAAGAATGTTCCAGACTCATCCTGGACATTTCACAAGTGTCCTTCCCACGGGAGGAATTTTTCCCGCTTAGGCAGAATGTTCCGTGTCGGGTCGGAAGCCAGATGGCTTTTCCAGTAGTGAGCGTGCTCCCTGTCCTCGAGCGCCTCGTAGGACGGCGGGAAGCCGCGAACTGAAAAGAGGGGCACATGCCACGGGCTCGGACTGCATTGCTGTGAATGTGGCAGGAATTTTGGGAAAGTGCAGGGAATTGTGCCAGGAATTTTTGGGAAAGCATTGGGAATTTCAAAACCTCCATGTGAAACAGCAGTGTGGAGCCTGATGAGGAGAGTTAACGTGACTGTTTCAAAGTTGGGTTCCTTCTCCAGCGAACGCAGTGCTGTATGACTTAATTGCAAGTGAATTTAATTGATGAACAAATTAGCGTAAACTGCTAGCATGGGCTGGCCTCTAACACAAGAGAATGAAAGGAATAAAAAATAAGAAATGCATTAAATAAAAACACCAGCAGATTAATTAACTGTTGATCATTAGTCAAATTTACCAATTAATAGATATTTGTCAAAATCTCAGATGGCAAATTGGCAGCTGTGTCATGAGGTGGCCTACAGTCGGTCAAATCAGTGGAATTGTCAGCTGTCTTTGTTAATTGGGCTGTTGCCCGAGTAGGCCTCTGCCAGTATAATCGCAGATCGTGATTGGTTGTGCTGAACAAGCCTGTGACAGAATGACGGAGGAAGGCGTTTGGTTGTGACGACTTGTTTTTTTACATCAAGCGCAAAACCTCAACCTAACTTTTTGTTTTTCCCGCATTAACTCCTCAGCCAATCAGCCCACCTCCAAGGTGTGCATGCACGCCTACCTGTTTCCCTTCCCCGTGTCCGAGCAGACCCACAACGCCACCACCTACGACTCGGCCATAAGTGAGTAAAAGCCGCCCGTCTTCTCCTCTCTCTCTCTGTCTCTCTCTCTCTCTCTCTCTCTCTCTCTCTCTCTCTGTCTCTCTCTCTCTCTCTCTCTCTCCGTGCTCATCTCGAGCTTCGCGAACGCTGCCATGACAACGGGAATTCCGTCTGCCCTGCCCCAGTCTACAGGGGGTTCTGGAGCATCTTCATGCTGCTGGGTTTGGTTGCCGTGGTGCTGGGCGGCTTCATCATCATCTGCGCCGCGCCCTTCGCCAGTCACCGCCTCTATAAGGCCGGGGGGAGCCTCTTCGTCGCTGCTGGTGAGTCATGCACCACCACCGCCACCATCCTCATCCTCATCATCATTAGATTCGCATTTACATCTCACATGCACATCTTACATGATCCATTTATGCAGCTGGTTTTTTTGCTGAAACAATTCAAGTTAAGAACTGTACAGCTGGGTTGGAGTGAAATGCCCCAACTGGGAAATGAACCAGCAACCTCTAAGCCTTACAAGCTGAGTTCCCTGACCATTCCAGTACTTATAAAATATATATTTCCAGCGTTCCCAGTTGGGGTTGTATGTTGAAACATGGCTGAGTTCACAGAGCGTGTTGGGCTGTGGTACAGCACAGATATAACCCATCTCACTTCTCCAGGGTCGGCCTGTTTGGAATTAATCCAGCAGATTCCAGCGGCCCCTTCTCCTTGCTCACCATCAGGAATCTAATCTGCTAGTCAGGGGCCTGCCTTATGACGATCCTCCCCTCTCCCCATTTGGTGTTACTGTGTGTGTGTGTGTGTGTAGTATGAGTGTGTGTGTGTGTGTGTGTGTGTGTGGTATGAGTGTGTGTGTGAATGTGTGTGTGTAGTTTGAGTGTGTCGTATATTCTGGATTTGAAGTTAAGGTAGTTCTCTCTCTCTCCCCTTCCCTCTCTCTCTCTCCCTCCCTCCCCCCCCTCCCTCTCTCTCTCCCTCCCTCCCTCCCCCCCCTTCCCTCTCTCTCTCTCTCTCTCCCCCTCTCCCCCCCCCCCTCCCTCCCTCTCTCTCCCCCCCCCTCCCTCCCTCTCTCTCCCTCAGGTCTGTTCCTGCTGGCGGTGGTGGTGATGTTCGTGATCTGGGTCCAGGTTCTGGACGTGGTGAACGAGTACGTGGCCCACCGAGCCAGCGGCTGCGCGGACTTCCAGCTCAACATCCGCTACGGCCTGTCCTTCATGTTCGCGCCCGTGGGCGTGTTCTTCAGCCTGCTGGCGGGGCTGCTCTTCCTCCTGATTGGCCGATCGCTGCAGCTGCAGTACAGCTAAGCCCCCGTGCGGCGAATGGCGATTGGTCGGAAGGCTGGCCGTTGGGCGGTTTCTTCCGGATGCCTTAAAAAGTCACTCGTGTTTGAACTTGAGGAACTGGGGGGGGCAGGTTTGGGATCACTCGGGGGCACCTGTTTATGAGGGCACTTTTTCGAACTACGACTGCAACCAAGGCCACGGGTGTGTTTGAGAGTCCGGGTGTGGTTGAGGGCCCCATTTTGGTTGCCGTGAGAATCGCTGCCCCTGGCAACCAAAAGCGGTTTCTGTGCTGTAAACAGTATTTTCACATGCATCCATTTCATATATTCATTACATCTGTTTGAGATTTTTTTTTACAAGAGTTTGATTAACCACAGAAAACTTAATCCGTATTTCAGTTTACCCTTCTCAACATTCATACGCACGTGTGTCTATTTTAATATTTTACAAAATCATGTTTGATGTTGATTTGTTCCTGGTTCCTTTATCACAGCAGTACTGTTTCTCTTACCACACTGAAAGAACTAGTATGTGTTAGTAATTGTGAATTTCTGCCACTGATGAATAACTACCGGTATCTGTGATTTGCCTTGGGCCCTCTGCCTTGTGTCTATGGCTTTCTGTGACCAGATATCGTCTGAGGGACGTCATCACCATGAACTCAAAGTTAACGTGTGGAAAAGCACAATTCCAAAGGCATGTATGTTTAATATACTGCATATATACCCTGTCACTTTTCATTTCCACATTTAAAGCATACGGTGTGGTTGTGCTGAAGATATACTGTGAAATGAAATGCATTTGCAATATATTCTTTGGTAGTTGCATAAAATTACATGTTTGTAAAAATATATCTTATATAAGTTGGAATATATTTTTCATATTTTTAATTTCAGAATTTACAGTACACTGAAATATATGAAAAGAAATTCATAAGACTTGGGCATTTTACTTAATTCGTTTTAACAAACAACTGACGGGCTATAACTACCATCAAGTGTTAAAAATTCAGGAAGATCACGTGCTTTGTTAATATTGTGGTTTGGTGTATATTGCAATTAAATAACATTAATATTTGGTGTTGGAGATTGTGATCCTTAGAATGTTCACAATTAGGAACATTCTAAATGCCTTTCAAAGACTACCACATAGTTTGTATTAATCCTTTATATAGGTGTAATATGGCAGTAATAAGCAATATATTACAGAATATAAAAAAGTGTATGTGGAATAAAAATAAAAGTATAAGCTGAATAAATATGAACATGGGAAAACTAAACTTCTATGAATGGTCAGACACCAACATCTTTTGCTGAGGAACGGATTTTGTACACTTGTATACATTTTGTAAAATGGCATTAAAATTATAATTTGGGATTTCAGGGTTTCTCGTATGTAGTTTACACCACTTCATCACCTTGTACATTAGGGTGCGGGTTGTCTTTCCTGATAAACAATCCGATTGGCTGTGCTACGTGTCAGTCATGTCTTTCCTGTTTACTTTGTGCGGCCAGTCACAGCCTGTGAAAGACTGGTGGCTTGTGATTAGTGATAGGGTAGTGATGAGTGGTAGTTTGTGATGAGTCATATTTTGCCATTAGTGGTCGTTTTTGATGAGTGGTAGTCACACACATGATGCGACAAGTTCCGTTGATTAAAGATATTTTTTAAAATTCGCAAAAGCTTTAAATTGATTTTTTTTTTTAAAAACTGCCATTGTTTCCACATCTAGACATCAAATGGGGGTGTTCAGTGAGTGAATTACATAGTACAAACTACCTTAAGAGTACTTGAAACAAAAGGAGCAGAGGCGAAATAAAATTCACTGGAAAATATGACTGCTAATGCCCCCAACCCCTCGACATAATAAAGTTAAACATAGATTCCGCCATTTCACTAGGGCCCACCTTGTAAGCAGTAGCCTACAAGTGGCTGGTTTCCAAGGAACAAGGCTGGCATTCATTGGTCAAACGTACTGTAGTTGTATTGTCCAGCCTTTTCTCTGTTTCAAGTGAAGTCAAGCAGGCCAAGCTATCTCTGGCTCTGTGATTGACGTGTGCTTGACAGGTGAACGCAGATAAAGTGTGTAAGTGGCCTGTGCGCTCACAGGAGGAGACAGCTGTTTGAGTTTGCAGCGATCGCGTTACAGGCCCACTTGCCAGGAACCTTGTGCACGGACGGCAGCTATTTTAAATCCCCCTCCGCAGATCGTATTTCTCCGCAAACGCCAAAAAAACTGACCGAGCCTCGCCCCACAGTACGGACATTTCTACACATATTTATGAACCGAAATGATTTCATAATCTTAATTCTTTGAAACCGTTTTAGTTCCGTTGTTTGTTTAGATATATATGTATATATTTGCACCCTTGAAGTTCGACTCAAGGCGGGAGTTATCAAATGATAAACTGAACAATCCCCGGTTACTTGGCGTCACTGGTAGCAAGGCTGTGAATGGGGTCCAAATACACAAATACAAATATTTCTAAATAATAATAAATGACAGTCATGATTATGATGGAGTTGGTTATTTGGTGTTCTGCATAATATGTCACAATCGTTCTTGTTGTATGAACTTAATGTTGTATGACGGTAATAATATAAAAACGATAATGAAATACAGCGCCCAGCAACCACTAGAGAGCAGTCTTGCTTTAGCCTGCCCATTTCAAAAATATATCAGAAGCATTTCTCCTTCAGTTTACTATTCACAACAGTGGGCTTATTTTTTAATGTTGAATACAGACGACAAAAAAATTAATGAAACATATTTCATCATCAATTTCTTTATTTTAGAAAGACGAATTAACTGCAATTTAAATGAAATGATCATCAACAACGTTCCCTTTCAGTTAAAGCCATTAAGAAGTCGGTTGATTTTTTGGAAGGCTGTATGTAAACCTTTCATTTGCAAAAAAATAAAAAATAAAAAAAAGAAATAAATAAAATAAATAAAAAAAATCTCTCCCTCCAGTGGAGCTGCTCAGTGGCCAACAATAGAGGATTGTGTTTGTACTGGGCAGCTCCCAGGTGTGAATATGTATGAGTGTGAAGCAGGGCGTTCCTGCAAAAGAGCGTCCGTGCTCAGTGAACCTACCCTGGGTAAATAAAGGTTAAATAAAAAAATTAAAAATATATTTTTCATTGGAATCCAGTTTGTAAACCCATCATTTTGAGGTCAGGGCGTCAGGTGACGAAATATGTTCGCCCTTACTGTCACACAAATTACCAAAGACCTATATTTTCTGTTTGCTTTAATGTCTAAGCAGCGCCCCGCAGTCTGAATCTCATTTGTGAACGAGGTGGGTGAAATTGCGTCTGAGCTTGTCACATCGCCTTTCCGCTGCGCAGCCAAGCTCCAACATTTCTGTCACTGCGACCCTCTTCAAGCCAGTAGAACTAACTGAGGTTTAAGGTAGATTTAATGAAACCCGTGCCCGATTCAATCATACCTCGGTTTTTTTTGTTATGCATTTTCTTAATCCGGTGGCAGATTCATTACCGGTGTGTCACGCCAAGAATTCCACCCCATCCTCGGCCAGGGATGCCGTTCGCGCCTCGGCTGTTTTGTCTACTCCGTCACCTGAATCGTCGTCCACAGGGATGGATCTGTCCAGTCCGATTACGAGGGGGACATTAAAGCCACGTGCGCTCGCGCGGTTTAATCTTTTCTCGTTTCCGTTGAAAATGCTACTAAGATGACTTCAGTATGCCTACAAGCCCGTGCTGAAAATAAGCACATTTTGGGTGGGGTTGGGGATGGAGTGCACTGCGATTTTGGTTGGTTTACCAAGTAGTCTAGTGTTTTGTTTCATGGGGTTCTGTATCCTATGATGTATACAAACACCACAGTTCCTTCTTTAAATGTGAAGCTAAGGTACTGTATTGATATGGGCTGTAGGTACATAATTGTCTTTTTAGTTTAAGCTAAGTACTAGGCAACATCATCTATGTGTTCCCCCAACCCCCCCTTAGGAAGACGACTTTATTTACTGTTATTTAATCTTATAGACTTACATTTACATACTTGCAAAATAAAAACAGCTGCCCTGTGCTATTATGACCATGTTTTTATTAACAGAATACTTTTCTTATTTTCACCTGGCACTTTCTCTTAAAATAAATAACAAAAAAATACAGCTGCAAGCAGCAATGCACGGGGTCCAAGTATACACAGTCAATATCACACCACTTAACAAGCGGCATATCAGGGCCAAGATCACTCAGTGCCCATAGGCAGGTACACTGTGTAACAAATTAGACATTTTACCGAGGTGGGATTTGAACCTGGACCTCTCGTTCGGCCAGAGATCCCGTAGGCAACTGCATTACCAGACAAGAAACCAAGCATGTGGATTACCATCATGTCCCCAGCCCTCCTACTGCTGCTCCCAGTGGTGTGTGGTTGTCCTGCGTTTCCTTGTTTTGTTCTTTTCTCTATTTGTAGGGTATGAAGCTGATGGAAGCCCTCTATGAGAAGCCCTGTGATGTCCCAGACAGGACTACCTCTGCGGCAACCCTCTGGGTTCTGTTTCTGTCTTCTTGTAAGTAAGTTCATCTCTTTCTTTTATAAACATGCAGTTTTTTATGCTTTATGTCACGACTTGCCAGGGGCAGGCCGTAAAAAAAAAACCAATTACATCATTGTAAAATTACGGTCATCCATATAAAAACGCAGTTAACGGAGATGTCCAGCAGCAGCCCAAGTCTAATCGTAAGACTAGCATGGTGGCCCATCAGCGGCCCCCATGAAAAGCCCTTAATTCTCACTCATTTGAAGGGCGTCCAACCAGCCTTGCGTTGGGCAAAATCCTCAACGATCTCAATCCAGTTCGGCTCCCGGGCTCTGACGCTCTCACCGGAAAGCACAGGCGGTCTCTCCTGCCCTGCTGCTCCTCAGGTAGCCCGTGATTAATTTAGATTTACAAAAATGAGCGCTCTGCTGCTGCGACTGTGCCAATGTAATAAACAGCGGCGCAGTCCACACCTCAGCTGAGGTACACATTACTGGATGGTGTCCATAGCTAATAAGCATTTGCACAAGTTGAGTGACTGAGGAGTGCTGAGTGATGTTGGTTCAAAAACAGGTCCTGAACATCTGCAGTTGAGCAGGGAAGGTCATTCGTATGTCCCAACTGACTGCAGTGCTGTAGCAAGTGGTCAGACCGATGTGTTGCCAAGGCTGACTTGCAGGTTGGTGATTGGTTTTGAGAAACAGCAACTGACCACGGCTGTGCCTGTGCTGCATTGAGCCGTACCTGTGCTGCCCACAGAAATACAGTCAGATAGCTTTGGCTATCTGACTGTGTTTAACCGCTTCTTCTCTTCCCCACCCCAGCACCTCCCCCTTGCTTCCCCCCCCCGCCTTCACCCCTCCACCCCAGAGGAAATGATCAGTGCAGTGTGCTGGGTAAAGAGGAGCGAGATCGGGATATGGGGATGAGGGGATGAGAGTGGGGGGGGGGGGGATTAAATTCCAAGTTTCTTTCATCCATGAGCACTTTCATCTCTTTTTCAAACAGAAGGAATTATCAGAGCTGCTTCTGACTCAGCCCATCTCAACAAGGGTGGGGGTGGCGGGGGGTGAGGGATTGAGTGGGTGGGTGGGGGGGGGGGGCGGGGAAGGGGAAGTTTGAAGGCTGCTGATATGTTTGGCTTTGCTCACCCTGGTCCCTCCCTGCTGACTCATTGTCCAGGTTTTATAGGCAGAACAGAGCTTCGTGTGCCTGTAGTCCTCCCACACTCTCGAACCCAGGATCTGCTCCCCTGGCCAGATTCAAAACCTAGGAAGGTACCAGTGTCACTCAATCAATCAACCAATTTTATTTTTATATAGCATCACAATGACCCTGAATAGGTTAAAAGAAAAAACATTTTCCCAAATACAAAACCAAGGCACCATTTTTCTTTTCTTTAAGTAGCCATTGTTTTGTCATTTCAGGACTTCTCTGGAAGAATTTCAGAATTTTCACTGCTGAAATGCAGCGATGCCCAGAGACTGAGAATAGTCCCTCCATCTCTGAGCTCACGATAACAATACAGCGTAATTATCCTGCCCAGGCAGAATTAGCTTTGTTACAAGTAACTCATAGTGCTACAGCGATATAAAGGACTTAGTTGAATAGATCATCGTTTACAAAGCAAACCAATGAAGGTCCACAGACAGCAGTGTGTCAACGTACAAATCGGTGTAGAACCAGCGAGCGAATAGCATGGTCTTTATCCCCAGTCAACAGCGGGCCAATGTGCTTGTTAAATGCCTGACTAATAGCCATGGTTCAGGCATGCTCACAGTTATGGAGGGTGGAAAGGAACCACCCCATTAAAAGTACTGTTAGTCAACTTTGCTCCCCCAAAAAACCACAATTTAATACTGACGCTAAAAAAGCAAAAACAATTTCTGTGATACTTCGTCCATCATCTAATCTCCAGTGTTCTCGGCGCGTACTTTTTTCTTCCATTAATTTTGTGTCAAGACTAATTTCGAGATGAATGAATACAGATGTCAGGGTGCCATCGAATTCCGTCGCTGGCTCTTTAATGAGATAACAGGCTTTAGTCAAAGAATTAACGCTGTTGGAAGACGAAGAAGAAGAAAGAAAGAAAAAAACAGATTAGCTGAATGGTTACGGATAAGGACAGAACGGAGGGCTCTGCTGCGTCGGAGAGCGTCAGTATTAGACTGCGACCTGCGCCGCCAAATCGCAAATCTATTTCCAACGTCGGTATTAATTATCAAACTAAAGCCGCTGTTGCACATTGATTCATCGCGCGCGCACGCCTTATTATCTCACATTAAGTCAGAAAGACGAGAGGATTATGGGAGCCTCGAGGCGCGGTTATAGAATTTTGCTAGGCTGTTAAACCGTGTCGTGGTCGTTGGAGGAACAGGAAGCTCTGGCTGACGCGCGCCGGTCCCCTTGTGCACTAACATGCGTTCCAAATCCTTAAATTCGATTATTTTTCGGTGCCATTTTCAATTAACGCAGAGAAGAAAAGAGGTCGGTTCGGGAACAGATTCTCAGATTATGACGTTTGCGCCTACGTTATTGATGAAGACCTTGGGAGAAAGGTCTCCAAAGCCGAACGAAGTGTCCCCTTTTGCCAGACCTGCAGCTCTCCCTTTTACAAAACGGGACCCCCCAAAATTGTACAGATGCAGTGGTTTAAAACACATGCAGGTGAGTCATTGGCCTGACATGTTCATCAATTTGTTTAACGTGTATTCTGCAGGAAAGAAAGGCTTGGACCAGTCACTTCTGATGCTGGTGAGTTTTACTTGCCTTAAGGAATTTAACAGACACACTAGACCGGTGGTGGGAGTCCGAAATATGATATTTATGAAAAATAATAATTTGTTTGTGATTAGTTTTTTCCTTCTTCTCTCAAACCAATCTAAAACTCTATCTGATTACTGTATCACATACCTCTGTACCCTTTCACTGTGTCTCAATTCCTAAAACTAAATCAACACCACCCTCGTGTTAATTAATGCGACTAGACAGAGGTAGTCACACCTTGAGAAGCTGAGACATCCATTTCACACATGGATGCAGCGTTTGATGGAAGACATGTGTTTGTATTGATAAATCACTGTTGACAATGGGCCACACTTTAAAGAATCTATCAGGGACAGATTGACTTAACGCGTATTCGACGCGACGTGACGGCGTAGGGTTTGTCGCGGGTCTCCTCCCAAAAATCGCTCTGCGTTTATTCAGGGAATGTTTGGTTCCCGGTCGCTCTGAATCGGAGGGAGAGAGGAGCGCTCCCTCTCCTCACTGTACCTCTCTTCCGTAACCTGGATCTGTCTGGTTTGGAGAGCCTCACAGCGAATGCTCTTGGGCCTGTTGTTGAAGTAATGCCGCCAGACCTTAGACTGGGCTGCATGTCTGGATGTGCAGGCTGAGGCTCTAAGCTGTGAAATGAGAGCAGAGGAAGAGAGACGGAGAGAGTGAGGGTGAGATAGAGAGAGAGAGAATGAGAAACAGAGAGAGAGAGAGGAGTAATAAAAACGAGAACCGGGTTTCTCCTTAGCATTCTCCCTGCTCCCCGCACTGCAGGTGCCAGGCCGTTCCATGAAGGCAGACAGGAGTGGAATGTCATTACCTGCTAAGCCCCAGGTGAATGTGCTCCTGTTCCACATGATTAACTTAGATAATTGCGTGTTGATAGCACGCGTGGTCGATGGAATACAATTTTCAGGCTGAGATTCCTAAACAAACAGACTCAGCAGTGGGGTTGGGGGGTGGGGAAGGGTAGGTCATGTGATCCCAGCTTTTCTGCAGCAGGGGGTACAGAGTGGTCTTCTGTAGCAGGTGCTTCATGGTAGGCTCCGCCCTATAGAGAATTCACCTGCCCCTGGAGTTACCACGAACATGAGCTCCCGTGCTACCATGTCCAAATGCTCGTCAGTAATGCCATCGTTTGGTACTGAAGTTTCCCCAGTGCGCTATAAAGCACTTTTAATGGCAGGGCATGAATGTTTAAGCATGGATGATGCCAAGTGGGTTAGGATCTCACGCTGGCATACCAGGCTGTGAATGGCACTGTCCCTCCCTGTCTTCAGACAATGATCACACGCCCATGCACTCCATCCAGACCTCTCCGTCCAGCATCCTCCTTCCTCCCACTGGCTGTCAATCCCATTGAGCTCCCGGCAACCTCTCCTCATGGCCCCGCCTCTTCTCATCCCCTGATGGTGGAACGGCCGTCCCCAGTCCGCCAGGAAGACCGGGCCCCGCTGGCTGTCTTCTGCAAATGCCTAAAAACACATCTTTCTAATTGCGCCTCCTTTTTGACTCAGTGTTTTTATGTTAAAGAAAAAACCAAATCATCTCTTGTTTTATCTCGCAGGTCTTGAGACAAACACCACTTACACGACGGTAACTGTACCGTCTAGGTCTTGGGGTGTTTGCTTACCTTCCCAAATGTACTTTTGTGTGTCACTTTGGCTGAAAGAATCTGCCGACTGGCTAAACTGTAAACTTTGAAATGAGGCACGAAGAAATGATTGGATGAGACGGGATCGCCCTGTGCCCCCTTCCTTCCATGTGATTGGCTGAAGCCTCTCACCTTCCAGTGATGTCACAAAGTGAGTGCTTTGTAGTTTTGGCTCCCAGTTCACATAGAGGAAAGTGGAGCCGTCTGAAAGTGAAAAGTGAAGTGAAGCTTTTCTCCCCATTGAAACTGAATAATGGCTAGAAAGTGAGTGAGAATATCACGTTTGGTGCAAATCCAAGGCTTCTGCTGACATTTTGGAGGGCAGGTGTTAGTTTCTAATCAGGGCCCACGGCTGTTTGAAGGCTTGAACCCCCGCCCCCCCCCCCCCCCCGCCTTTAAAGTGGCTTTAAAGAACTGATTCGCTGTGAGAATGGATTAGTTTTACCGTGATGTAATGCTGCTTCTTCTCACGCCCACGAGAGTACCGTATTCCCTGCCAAAACATCTTTCATCCCCATTATGGTGTACCCATAAGCACTTGTTCTGCTAACCAGGCTTAACAATAGGAAATTGTGTTTATAAAAAAAAACAACAACATATTTTTAGAAAAAAAAGAGAAGTAAAAAAAAAAAAAAAAAAAAAATCTGTGTGTCAGATGGGGAGGTGTCACCTTGTGCTAATTTGCAAACACGTTAAAATATAATAAATAAATAAATAAATAAAAAACGGCAAGGGTGAACGGTTATTGCGGGTAATATTTCCCCACAGCCTAGTTCTCCAGTGCTATTAATTACAGAGTTGTCTGAGCAGTGTAGCAAATAACTGTAAAAGCAATAAAGTTGCTTAATGAGCCTATTAAAACAATCTTTATGCACCCTGACATTTATTGGATACTTGTTACAATATGCTGGATGCTTGTCAAATATCTTCGAGACCTGGAGCACTTCATAAACTACACGGATACGCAACCTGTAAAATTC
>CM077298.1:32642710-32682710 GCA_039654925.1 Anguilla pacifica | reverse complement strand
TCTGAGCTTGGTAAGATCGTAGCTGGTCATATTTCATGCGATGTGCATTTTGTTTAATTGCTGTACTGGGTTCTTTGTAAGTTATCCAGCAGCTGCAGGGGTGTTATCGAATGTGACTGGCATGCACGGAGTCAAATAGTTGCAATTATGTATTTGACCCAGCTGTGAAAATTTGTGCCAGTTGCCTTAAATGAGATATTTGGTCTGGTGAATGCCTAGTCCAAACACACACAGTGTGTGCTCAGGATCAGCAGCTTTGGAGAAGAGCTCTGGAAGAGGTGTGTGTGTGCGTGTGTGTGTGCATGCGTGTGTGTGCGCGTGTGTGTGTATGTGTGCGTGTGCATACGTTTGTGTGTGTCTGCGTGTATGTGTGTGCATGTGCGTGAGGGAGGGCTCTGGCTTTTCTACAGCAGTGACGTATTTGGCTCTGTACACCATTTGCTCTGACAGAAACAAGGTAGAGCGACAGCAGACAGATGTAGAACTCATATGTCCCTCACCTTGACAACCTTGACAACTTCTTTTTTCATGTTTTTTTTTGTGAGCTGATCAGCACTACACCCTTGGTGGGAGGATGTCACCAGACTGTGATTTGCCACTTGGGGGAGCTCCATGACACATCTTTAACAATGTCAGAATGTCTTTGAGGGAAAAGCATTATCACCATGAACTGCTTGGCTATAGCCACACAGCAATTTTATGACTGACAGTAGTAACAGCGTTTTTTTAAATTATTATTTTTATGTCTCACAGGACTTTCAAATGCTTTAAAATTATTTGAAAGTCCATCTTCTGTTTCTGGTTCAGCCTGTTGCTGGGCGGGACCTTTTTAAAGCCTTTATCTGATTGGCTCTCCTCCCACACTGGGCACGGGGCAACAGCATTAAGTTGGACGTTGACCTCTAAAATCAGGGTAGTGTGGATGGTGCATCATGTAATAGGAGTAGGAAGATTCATGGTGATATACTTCACACTATACTAACGCCAACTTTGACTCCCTGTTAAAATCAATAATTTTTTTGCTGCAAACACAGTTTGGCGAGTTAAGTAATTATCAAGAATTAAAAAGTTTGTGCTTGACATACAACTGAGTGAAACTCCAGGATCAGGTCTTATATTCAGACTGGGTATTGCTGGGTAGAAAAACCAAGGTAAGGATCAAGACTTACGTCTCTAAAGACAAAGAGAAAAGAGCAGACAAGGTCAAAAAAACCAGTACAAACCAGAACAAAGTGCCGTTTAGGCCTAGAATTCAGCTCTATCATCATGAATGGCACATCATCTCCGCTCCAGGAAAAGTGCAACAATGTAACAGAGCTTTGACAGTATCAGCATGAGCCACAGTAACAATGTAACAGAGCTTTGAGAGTATCAGCATGAGCAACAGTAACAATGTAACAGAGCTTTGAGAGTATCAGCATGAGCCACAGTAACAATGTAACAGAGCTTTGAGAGTATCAGCATGAGCCACAGTAACAATGTAACAGAGCTTTGAGAGTATCAGCATGAGCCACAGCAACAATGTAACAGGGCTTTGAGAGTATCAGCATGAGCCACAGTAACAATGTAACAGAGCTTTGAGAGTATCAGCATGAGCCACAGTAACAATGTAACAGAGCTTTGAGAGTATCAGCATGAGCCACAGTAACAATGTAACAGAGCTTTGAGAGTATCAGCATGAGCCACAGTAACAATGTAACAGAGCTTTGAGAGTATCAGCATGAGCCACAGTAACAATGTAACAGAGCTTTGAGAGTATCAGCATGAGCCACAGTAACAATGTAACAGAGCTTTGAGAGTATCAGCACGTGAGGGCCACAGCTAGCTGAGCAATGTGGAAAGGGTGGGGGCATTCTGAGGGGCCACTTTTTACAATCAAAACAAATGCGACTGTGCTTGGGGCTTGCGATTGTGCTTTGTCAGTGTGGCCGTCGCTGGATTTAGAGTGCTGGGCAGTGTCCTCTCCTCCACTTGCCGGATGACCCATTACCCAAAAAAGAAAGCTGTCCATCTTTGGTCCAATCTGAGCCAGATGTAGGGCTGCATTGATCGGTGCTTTATTTAAAGATTCTTCCACCTCTCCCGTGCCTTTTGTCTTTTTTATTGTTCGGGACAAAGGCCGGACGGCTGAATGGAACGGAGGGGCGGTGAATTAGGGGTCCGCTGAGCGTCGGGACAAAACCGAAGGTAAGGGGCGTACATGGTGTCGGGGGGGGGGGGGGGGGGGGGGGCACCAGCATTCATCTCCTTGTAAGAAAGCCCCGTAGCGGTCCGGGCGCATTCATCCTGAGATGGCCTTATCTCACCTTTCAGAGCCCGTCGGCTTGTCTGGATAAATCACCCCCCCCCCCCCCCGTCCTGTTTCAGACTCTGACCTCAGGAGGCCTCGACAGGGGCTGAGATATATCGCCGGTGTCACGGTCCTCGAAGGTAAGTGGATAAACTTAGGGGTGGTGTGTTGGTGTGGTGTGTGTATCTGTGGACACTTTAGGGTGTGTGTGCGCGTGTGTGTGTGTGTGTGTGTGTGTGTGTGTGTGCAGTTGTGCGTGTGTGTGTGTGTGTGTGTGTGTGTGTGTGTGTGTGTGTAATGCTGAATGTCTCCATTTACTGTATGGTATAGATGTGGGTTGTCATGGATACACGCATACAGTATGTCCTGGCCAATTGAGAGAGTCCGTGAGTTGATCCATTAATCTGTAAATCCATCATCATGGGTTCTCTACAGTTACTGCAATTCCGCTTATACAGGATAATGCGAAGATCTTGTAAAACCACTGTCTGGATCGAACCCTCTGGAGATGACTGCGTTGTGTGGCCTCACTGGCCTGTGCGGTTGAAGCCGTTCTCCTGCACATGAACTGTCCTCCTCTGGCACAATGTCTGCCTGTGTGCACAAATGGCCGTTCCACTGTGCGTTTATATATTGGGAAGAAATGAGGGCAATGTTTGGGGGATAAAAAAAACGCACAGGGTTTCCCAGCCAAAGTGGAAGCAGAGCCTTTGCTTGGGTTGGGTCAGCACAGAGCTCACGGCCTGTGAGCTGTGCGGATGCGTTAACAGACCTTTTCCTTTTTAAAAAGTAACAGACCTAACCGACCTTTTCCCTGTCGGCTCACCTCCAGCTGAATAAAAGGGGGGAGGTGTGGAAAACAAAGCAGGTCCTGAACGTTGAGGTTGAACGGGGAAAAACACCTTTCTGCTGGGCCGTCAGTGGCCCCCCTCTCCTGGTGAATGGGATCACCACCCCCCCCCCCACCCCCCCAACCCCCCCCCCCCCCCCCCCCCCCCCCCGAATATCAAAGCTACAGGTGTTGCGGGAGTGGAGCCACATCAAAGCGCCCTGGGGATGCTAATGAAACGGCGCTCTTGCTAACCGCGTCTTTGAACCTCCGTCCTCTTCAGCTACGTGCCGGAGGCTCGGTCGCCCCGAGATCAGACGGTGCCGAGGCACCCGTCCTCTTCCTCGTCTTCGGCTCTCGTGATTCGTGCTTTGTTTCCCGTGAATTGGAACCGTGGGGGAAAGTTAGCCGCTGTTCTTTTCAACCGAAATCAAAACCGCTTACATGAACGATGAAAACGCGTGGATGGAACATGGTCACCAGGGCAACAGGATGAATTTCAGATTCTGAGTGGGGCTTTCACTTTGATGAAAGCAATTTGGAGGAGTGGTCGGAGCAGCAGTGTGGAGCAGTGCTCAGAGCGGCAGTGTGGAGCAGTGCTCAGAGCGGCAGTGTGGAGCAGTGGTCAGAGCTGCAGTGTGGAGCAGTGCTCAGAGCAGCAGTGTGGAGCAGTGCTCAGAGCGGCAGTGTGGAGCAGTGGTCAGAGCGGCAGTGTGGAGCAGTGCTCAGAGCAGCAGTGTGGAGCAGTGGTTAGAGCAGCAGTGTGGAGCAGTGGTCAGAGCGGCAGTGTGGAGCAGTGGTCAGAGCGGCAGTGTGGAGCAGTGCTCAGAGCGGCAGTGTGGAGCAGTGGTCAGAGCGGCAGTGTGGAGCAGTGCTCAGAGCAGCAGTGTGGAGCAGTGGTCAGAGCAGCAGTGTGGAGCAGTGGTCAGAGCGGCAGTGTGGAGCAGTGCTCAGAGCGGCAGTGTGGAGCAGTGGTTAGAGCAGCAGTGTGGAGCAGTGATCAGAGCGGCAGTGTGGAGCAGTGGTCAGAGCAGCAGTGTGGAGCAGTGGTTAGAGCAGCAGTGTGGAGCAGTGCTCAGAGCGGCAGTGTGGAGCAGTGGTCGGGGCAGCAGTGTGGAGCAGTGGTCGGAGCAGCAGTGTGGAGCAGTGGTTAGAGCAGTGGTGTGGATCAGTCATCAGAGCAGCAGTGCTCAGAGCAACATTGTGGAGCAGTGATCAGTCGGTTCAATCCCTGCCACTTGATTAAACCTGTTTGACAATCTGATACAGAAGTCAAACTATTATGTATTTAACATTATTTCTTATCAAAATCAGGTTGTGTGGTAGTCTACATTTATTTTTAAATTAGTTTGTATTAAAATTGAAGACATTGCTGTAAATTCATTATAGCAAACTAAAACAATCACTTAACAGTGGCTCATGCATGATTGTTGCCTAAATTTACCAGTAATCGTAGAAATAGATTTGATTACTCAACTTAATTTTAGTACACCGTACCGGATGGTCATTCCAAGTGGATAGATACAAAGACTTACCACTAGATGTCACTAGAAGATGGAAAGAAAATTGCCTTGGTGCTACAGTTCACTGACAAAAAAGAAAAATTCAGGGTTGCCAACAAAAGAGTTTCTAAAATAAATGTTTTATTGTACTTTCATCTGCTTATTCACTTGTTGTTCATGGAGTTGCATCACAAAGTGATGCAGCACCCGTACACCACATCACCCATCTGCCAAGTTCACAGGTTGTAATGATTTAATTTTGAGTCTGTCAGCTACCCTTCATTTTGGCTACGAATGTGGAGCACTGGAGCAGGCTGCCTGCTTTGTGGCAGGAATTAGTGCGTCCGACACGCAACGTTTCAGAAGCAAAGATTCATTCAGCGGAGTGGCTCTGATAAGTGTTGACAACCAGAGTCTCGCCCTCGTCACAAACAAGCTGCCCCCCCCCCCCCCCCCAGCTACAGCTGACTGGATTGCATCGCCCCAGCACTGGATTAATACAGCTGTCCCTTCCACTGATAAGAACACCCTGGAGTTCAGACTGATGGCTGCAACGGGAACAGAAGCCCTCATGGAAGCTGCTCACAGATAAAGCCTTCAGTCTCTGCTACTCATCGCTGGGTAAGAAGACACAAATTGCTTCACAAGCTGGGGGTTTGTTCATTGTTGTACCCCCCCACAAGGCACATCCCACAGACCACCCCCCCACCCCCCACCCACACCCCCCCATTTCAGTTTTGGAAGTACCTCCCACTGGGTGGCATGGTGGTGCAGGAAGCAGCACTGCTGTCTCACAGTAAGAAGGTGCTGAGTTTTAATCCGGGGGCCGAGGGCCTCTCTGTGGGGAGTCTGCACGTTCTCTCCCCACGTCCGCGTGGGTTTCCTCCAGGTACTCAGGTTCCCCCCCCCCCCCCCACAGTCCAAAGAGGTTAACTGAAGAGTCTAAACTGTGCTTGGGGTATGAATGTGTGAGTGAATGGTGTATGTGTGTGTGTGTGTGTGTGTGTGTGTGTGTGGCTTTCATCCAGTGCCTGCTGGGGAGGTAGATATAGGTAGTGTCTATTCTCACACGGTTAAATTTATGTAGACTTCATTGGAGGGGCTATGCTCTGGACTTTGGTCTTGCTAGGCTAAACTTGTAAGGACAAAGTGAGCTAGGGTTTCATTTTTAAAACATTGGTGCCTGCCCCTCACTATTGCAACAAAAACGCCCCCTGGTGAAGAAAAATATATCCTCAGAAATATATATGTATATATATATATATATATATATATATATATATATATATATATATATATATATATATATATATATATATATATTTCATTTTTTATCGAGTTTCAACACATGTATCCAACATTCCCTCACTGGTGGTCTTTGAAGCATAACCTGAACACTAGCAGTGCATTCTGGGTAACATTTTGTAAAAAAAAAAGGCCATATGTCCATTTTGAACCAAAAACACAGAGATTAATTGGAGCCATAATATTCTTACATATGGTCGGCACTGCTTGTGCCTGTGGAATGTTTATCGTTGGATACATCTAAATGATCTTATGACAGAATAAACAGGAAGGACATCCGTCTATTAACGCCCACTGTGTTATGTGGTTTGAGCGCACCTATCAAGGGCAGGGTTATAGATTTTGTTACATTAAGTGCTAAGGCTATTTCTGAAATATGTTGTAGATCAAGCACACAATAGCAAACACATTTAACTAAAGTTAAATTAAACAAAATATCCAATTCGTATCAACAGTATCACAAGTCATATGGCCATTCTGAATTCGTGTGAGTATTTTCTTGGAGTAATCGGTGCGTCGGGTCTCTCTTTAATCCCTGTTGATCGTTATCGATAACTCCCCATTGTACACCAGATTGCCCGAGGATACTGATTCGCTGACTGCTTACAACGAAGTGTCCTTAACAGTAGCCGAACGGTGCGCGCACGGAACAGGTAGGGGACATTATTGATTGCGCTCTAACAAGCCCGACACACACCGAGACCCAACAGTGTACAAAGGCTGCTGATGAGGTAGGATGAATATCACTCCTCTCCTCGCAGCCTCATGCCCTCTTGTAATACAATCGCCTTGTCTCTTCGCTGGCACGTCGCGGGCTCATCAGATGTAATTTCGACAGGTTGTGGGTCTCGATTGCTGTTGTTGCATTATTCCCTAACAAGCTAATCCATTAAGATTATATTATGTTGACTTGGTTATCAGGGTCTATTGTAGAAATGGAATTAACTGTATTGAAAGTCCCCCTCGGTTTTGACTGCTGTTAATAACTGATATAATCACTTGAATAAAACTGCATGGTGTTGCTGGCCCCACAGCCGCTCCAGTTCAAGTACTGTTAAAATTTCCGGTGCCTGATTCTGGATAAAATCAACTCTTAAAACACGAGGCTTTCGACGGAAAAGCGTTGTACTTTTACCGACCCGCACTTAGATGTACAGATTAAGAGAAATGTACGTCCCATATAAATCACTTGTCCGTTCATTCGTTGCAGTTGTATTATTTGCCTTTCAGGAGCGGAACCATATTTGAATTACATGAACAAGCTGGCAGTTCGTATTACACGCCGAGCTTCGGTTTAAACTAGTTTTACATAATTTCATCAACGAATTTAAATAATGAATACACTGGCACATGTAAATAGGAAAATTGAAAGTTCAGGGCATGATGCGCATAATTAAGACACTCCTTATAAATAACTATGCCATTAAACAGTTGAAGGCCATTTGAAAAGAAAAAAAACAAAAACTGGCATAAAGTAGGTTATTTAAAATATGACCCTTGACTTTTCAGGTGATTTAAAAGAGACCGCTTATCCACGCCCTTCAGCCATCATATGAAAACATTGCAGACGAATCACGTGCTGAATTTCACTTGCACAACATTTAAGCCACATCTTAACATATCATAATGAATAATGGCACACTATGACATAATGAAGATCAATATCAATGCATTAATATTAATATCATACGCAGGAATTACAATTGTTATCCAAATCCAGTGATGTTAAATATGATCTTATTTGGAGTCCAGTAGTTGTGAATAACAAAATTTGAGGTTAAACTGCAGACTGTCAGCTTTGATTTGAAGGTAGGCCTATTTACTTCCATGCTGGGTGAACCTAGAGGAATCACAGGCGTTTTTATACCTAGTCTCCCATTTTAGGGGAGCAAAAGTAATTGGACAAATGAACATAATCTGAAATAGTTGTCACGTTTAAGTGCTCGGCTTGAAATCCTTTGCATTCGTTGGATGCCTGATGTCTGAAATCCAGGTGTGTTCTCTGCTGATGCTCTGTCCAGCCTGTACTGCAGCCCTCATCGGTTCCTGTTTATTTCTGGGCATTTTGACTTGAGTCTGGTCTTCAGCAAGTCTAGTGTATGTTCTGTTGGATTCAGGACGGGACGCTTGACTGGGCCACTCAAGAACATTCCATGTTTCGGGCCTGGAAACTGCTCGGTTGCCATGTTTGGGGTCATTGTCCTACAAAAAGGCGAAGTGCCCTCCAATGAATTTTGAGACATTTGCTTGGATCTGAGCAGATAAGACATTTTTCCGCTTCAGAATTCATCCTGCTGCTGCCAGCAGCAGTCACATCATCTGTTAATACAAGTGAGCCAGTTCCAATGGCAGCGAGTGGTTTGTATCTTGTGGCGAACCCTCTGAGATTATGATGGAGTAGTTGTTCTCTTTACGGTAGTCTCTGACACATCTATGCCGACATACTGTTCCTGAACTGATTATTCTAAATTATTATAAATTATTCTACGGTCTTGCACGACTGTGGTCTTTCGTGGCCTACCAGGTTATTTGCTAATGGTGAGCTCACCAATTCATTCTTACTTCCTTACAATGTATCAAACGGTTCATGTTGATAGACCCAATGTTTTGTCTATGTCTTTGATTGATTTATTCTGAATTTTTAGCTAATGGTGGTCTGTGTTAGGCTACTGGCATAGACACTTCATTGGTCCTCCGGTTGACAGACAACAGCAACAGACTCAGACAAATGCTAATTCCACACCAAATGAACTCTTTTGTTTTGTTAGCTTTCTTGTGCATGAACTAATGTGATGCAAAACCACACAGTTGGCCAAGAAACAGCTTACAAACCAAATTTCACATTACTTTTGCTTCCCTGAAATGGTGGTGGTGGTGATGGCTATGCATAAAAAGGGTTGTAATTCCTACACAGAACACCCAATTTGGATGTAAATATTGTAAAATAAAGGTTGTCAGTCTGCAATTTAACCTAATATTCGCTGTTTACCAAATCCAAGCACAGATCCAAGACGACCAAAGTTGTCACTGTCCAAATAATGTTTTTGCACTATTTTTGTCCTACTACCTAAACCTGAATCAATGAAATGCATTGAAGAGTCGTGTTTTCATATGCTCTGTGTTGGAAAGTAACATTTTATGGAAACTGAACTTTATAATAAACCTCCCACTCCCGTTTTAACGGCACCATCCAGGGTTCTTTCCCCTGCTGCCAAATTGCTTATATTTGCATGTCATTCGAAATTGGAGCTCTTGACTAAAATAACACTAATTGCACGATATTCAAATGGACAGTCGCAAGGTAACATTGTGATTTTACTCAAAACGACCTGCATTTGCGAGCCCGCTGTCCCACTGCGTCGCGTTATTTACTGGTCCTCAAAGGGTTATTTTGGATAGTTAGACGGACACACTGGCGTTTGATTTAAATTGTAATTGTAAACCTCTTCACTCGAGGCCTCAAATACGCCGTTTGAAATCTAGCGGAGATGTGAAATTTTCACCGCGGCCACTTATTGCCCGCGACGCATTAAAAGGTGTAATCCAACCGAAATGTAAATCGCAGTTCTTGAAAACAAATTACGGACGAAGATGACAGCGCGAGCGCTCCATCAGTAAAGCATCGCAGGGCCCGCGGCCACCCACCCACCCAGCTCGAGCGAGCCTTCTTTCAGCCAAAATTACGGCAGGCTCGTTATCCCGGGTAATAGAGAGCTGTCAGACCGGTTGATTACTAGGTTATGGTAAACAATCTTTTCCAACCGCACCGGCGAGATAGAGGGGTGAAAGCACTCATCACAATCATCGAAGCGATTTAAACACCGGCGCTAACCGCAGAGCAATTTTTAAAACTCGGAGTAACTGACTATTCTAGGCGCGTGGTCACTTTTTTCCTTTTTTTTGTGAGCATACGGCGTAAAATCGTATCTCCATTACGGTGAAATATGTTCTAATTGCTCGCAATTAAACTCGCTGCAATGAACTTACTTTACGTAGCTTATTGCAAACAGGCAAGCTGTAGTTATTAAATGATCCAAGAGGTCATGCCACGCAGTAATAATAGTCAACACAACAGGTTTGTTGTAAGAGAGTCGGGAAAGCAAGCAGATAAAATGCGATTTCACAGTTAAAATGTAGGCTATATCTTTTATCAGCGCCCTGTCTCGAGCGTGACATTTTTGTATAACACTGCTGTGCACAAGGAGGGTTACTCTGTAATAGTAGCCGTTGATGTATGTGACATCACTTTGACACGAAATTGGCATTGACTTGCATCCGAAATAATCTTTGCTGTGGATTGTTTACATTTTTCAGTGTTATTGATTTTATCTGATGTTTTTCTGATGAGGGTGCAGACCCTCCAGATTGAGAACCCAAAGTGACATAAAATTAGCTTATTTCACTGTGCATTTCCACCACGTTTAACCAAAACAGCAAATTCTTATCATAAAAAGTTGTTTTTTTGTACATTTATGTTGTTACACCTGATAAATCTAAATGCTAAATATGATATCCTAAATTATATATTTACGACAAAAATATTTGTGTTGCAAACATTCTGTAAATTGTTTCCTTAAAGTTTCATGCATTTCATACATTTACTGTCTTGTTTCTTAAATGTATTAAGCGTTTAGTTAAATGTGAAACATTTCAAGCATTTACTAAATATAGCAAACTTTAAATATAAAACGTAAAACATTTAACATTTAAGTAGCTTTGTCTTAAATATTTTCTTTGGGATGGCACATTATTAGCATGTGTTAATATCGAGTCCTTTCAATGTTGAAAAATCTAAGAAAAAGTTACATTTGAGGTCAAATGTGAGGGAGAAGAATGGAATATTCTGATTAAAGTGGGAAAAATGCATGGTGAAATAATAGTGTTTTATGTCACATTCTGCTCTCCTTAGCAGATGAGCCTTGTTCCTGACACAGAGCTCCACAGCGTGGTGTGCTTTCACTCTCCCAGTGGAAGAAAGAGCTGAGGGCCAGGGTGACGGTGGATGGGAGTCGATATGTAATCAAACATGTCGTCAAATCGTGAACACACAAACTAATAAGAGTGGGGATTCTCTGTACGTTAAGCGTTGCGTGTGCTGTGCACAGCTATCGTTTGCTGGTAAATAGGCCATGTCAGAGATGCTAAAATCATCAGCTTATATCATAATACAGAAATAGTCATGGATCTTTTCCGTGAGATGTATTTATTTCAAAAGCTGATCACCGTAATAGCCATATATTAAGTATAGTTGCTGTAAAATCGAAATGTTTAACTATCTGTACGGATAGCGTCTTTAATATATGGACAGTACTGGAAATTATTTTCTTTGTTGTTGTAATAAATGCGCCATAATCCAGGTAATCTTTACTCAGGCCCAATAATTTGCAGTAAGATGGCTGACACAGAGATGCCCCTGTGCAGTAGCGCATAGCTTTTAGGGAAGGATCCTCCTGCTGTTCCCTGGCGAGCTCTGTTATCAGGCTCTTATGCCTGCCCCCCCCCCCCACCGTCTGTAACCAGATGACTTCAAGTCGCTTAAAAAGAGCTGGGGTTACAAATTTGTAACAAATTAAGCTGGTGCTGACCCAGAGGAGCAGAAGGGGGATGCAGTTATCCCAGTGAGCGTACCCCGGTCACGCCCCCCCCCCCCCCTCCCCCCGTCCTCTGCAGGGGCCCCCGATAGCACTGATACAGGAGGTTTTGGGGGATAAGGCCGTTTTTTTTTTCTTCCCTAGGCCCTCTCTCCATTAGGAGACAGCCTTCCCATTGTTGCCACGGACGCGAGGAGAGCCGCAAATGGAATCCTGGAAGAGAAGACGACGACGTGGGAATCGTTTTCGGCGGAACCCGACCCCTGAGCAGGTGCCCCTCCAGGACGCTTAACTTGATGTCGTTTGTTACCTAAACCTCGCGATCAGGCCGCTATCTCTGCTGCCCCCGACGTCACCGCGGGCTGCTGGAATGTGACCAGGTGGGGGTTTGGGGGGGTGGATCGAAAGGGCACACTACCTCAGCATGGCTACCTCTCCTCTACCCTTACAGGTTTGATTTCACCCCCCTCCCCCTTCACCCACCCCACTCATCATCCCTGGCTCCGAAACAGGATGCTTCCGAATATCCCCAATTACACCCGCGCTGCATGTCCTTTGTAACCGAATTTCTTCTTCTTCTTATCTTTTTTTTTTTTTTTTTTGCTTGCCCCAGGAGCACAATGCGTGCGATTGTCCCGCACACGGCCTGCAGGGCTCTGCTTAAACACACCCTGTCTGTTCAACATGGAAGGACCCGGAGAATGTGAGTCGCTCGATGTCGCTCGCTGCCTGCCCACCTGGCTGGCGTACACCGGGCTGTAATCGCCCGCATAATCGCGCCGACACATTTTTTTCGGATTTTTATACCGCGGTTTATTCTCGGCCCTGTGTTTGGGTGAAATCAGCAGCTCAGGAGCCCTGATTGAATCTCCGAGCTGATTTCTGGGATTTGCATACGCCCCTGGTGTGGAGAGGGCAGCCTCCGTTCGCCGTTCGCCATGTACTGGCATTCTTTGTCCTTCACGCAATCTGTCTCTCCACCTGACAGTTTCTCATCTCGTTTGTCACCCTCACCCTGTTGTATCAACAGTCAGACGAAAGTTCTTACAAAATTAACAAACTCTGGCATTTCAGTACAGACGAGGGGGGGGGGGGGGGAAGCAACTTCAATGTCACCAAAAGAAGAAAAAAAATGTAACCAATACTTGAACTTGCTGTTGATATCTTGATATTTGTACAATTTTGCTTGGTTAATGAGCTGCCTCCTTAGCATAACGAGCTTTGCATGATTACGTTATTGGCACTTGGAGAAGTGGGGAACATCAAAGTTACCATCAGGATTGCGGGGGGGAAAAAAAATCCAGTAGAATCTCAGAAACGGCACCGCAAGTCTGTTCATCACCAGCAACTGAAGAAAGTAGACGATCAAGCTAACAAGCCGTTACTTTTGCATTCGTAATGACCTGCAGCTTGGCTGTGTGCCTCTGAAATATGAGGTTCTGTTATTGTAACGAGTCCTGCGTGCTTACCTGAACAATTTTACCAGGAGATCTTCACCCCATCCCAAAATAGTCTTGGCAAAGGACACCACCCCTTGGGACAGTGATATGATCTCAGCTAGGTAAGCGTAGGCCAAAGTGCAATGCTAGCACGGCGATCGTCTTCCGCTGCACTTAAGGTCCAGGCCATTGATACTGTGAGACCCGACCACTGTTTAATCAGTGATGGATTGTTGCGGTTATCTGCGCAGTTTGAATATCCTCAAGTGGTCAACGGATCAGACAATAAAATATGGGAGAAAGTGGGAAGAATGGCGTGCCAGAAACGATTTCTGAACAAATCCCTGGATTCAATAACAACAAACATAGTCCTTTACTTTTGAGTTGCGGATTCAGGCAGCTTTACAGTGGGAACCCCTGAGATGTTGTCTTGGATATCAGAACGTTTATCTCCTGAGGTCCTGTTTTATTTGGGCTTGTTTAAACATGCAGGCTAAAATTACATGCCACCAATGGGCAGTTCAGAAAGGACAGAATGCAGAATCAGTTAGCAAACTCACCAAGAGGATGGAGGTGGGTTGAGACTGGGGGTTGGGGGTGGGAGTGGGGTGTGGGGGGGGGGGGGCAAGGCATCACTTTTTTGCGGTGAGACTCGAGGAACCGTTGGCGAGATGCGGGAAAGGGAAACAAACCCGTGGACGGTGATCAGACGACACGACACAAATTCTGTGCGCATGTTTCCCGGTGGCTTGTCACGTTGAATTACAAAGCCTGATTGGCTCACAACAGCTGAGTAGACGGGTCACAGGAGTGTCACCGTATGGTGAATAGAGATGGGGAACAGCAGAAGGCGAGTGGCCTGTCACAAACAGAACAGGCACACACCCCAGGTCCAAGTCCCTCTCTAGGGACTTTAAGAAACCCATTTCAGAAGGGAAGGGTCCTGAAACCCAACCGATTCCACACTGAGTTTAGAACCATCAGAGACCCGGGATTGGTTCCTAAGGGGAGTGAACCTTTATCCTTTCTTTTGCGCGATTACCTTAATGGCACATCGAGGTGCATACACATATGCAAACACATTCTATACATATGAACACATTTTAATATACAGTGATTAGCATTAGCGCCCAAACACATTCTATACACATGTATATATTTTAATATCCAGTGATTAGTATTAGTGTCCAGAGGCTATTTACGACCTTCCTCTGTGTGAATAAATCAGCGCTTCCCTGTCCCCGCGAGTGGTGGCTTTCCGACTGTCACCTTCCTGTCAGCTCTGATATGACTGATGCGTTCGGTGATCTCGTGCTGGCGGCCGATTGGCGGCTGACAGGTCTGAGGTGTCTCCTCGCTAGGACGCGGAACAGCTGTCTGTTGTCACTGTTCCTCTGCCTCTGCTCTGCACAGCGAGCTTGAGAGGGGGCAGCAGTGGTAGTGGAGGGGCTAGGGGGAGCTGGGCTTTTTTCACTGGGAGGTTGCGGGTTCAATTCCCTGCTGGGGCACTGCAGTTGTTCCCTCAAGCGAGGTGCTTAACCCGAATTGATTCGGTCAAATATTCAGCAACATGAACAGATTGTGTGTAAGCTGCGCAAGTCGATAGCGGTGTTTGTTTGCTAAATGTTAATACAGTGTGGTCGAGCAGAACGCTGTGCATCGCCATGGACTTTTGGACAGGTGGGGGTTGGTTGGCGAGGGGAGGCGAGCTCCCTTGATTCCTGTGCAGTCGAGAAATCTGTGTGCTCATTTTTGGTCATTTTTCTCTTTTGTTGTTTTGCAAAGGCATAACAGACAAATGAGTTTGTGTGAACATCGAATGGAACACCAAGGAGCTCAGGGCAGAATGCGGCAGATGGGGGGCGCTGTGGAGCTGCACTCCCCCCCCCCCCCGTCACCCCCCAGGGGAGTTTATCTCAGAAACAGGCTGTGGGGGGTATATGGCTGCATGTCAGGCAGCTAAATGTCAGAGTTCAGCTCTGTGCTGAAAGTGCACTTGCTTAAAGGAAAGCAAAAGGAAACAGTCAAACCACCCCCAGACATTTTTCATTTATAGCCTTCATATGATATGATTGCAAATATTAGCAACCAAGACTCATTGCCCCTCGTTCTGGGGAAACGCAGTGAAATATGGGCTGATAATATGTAATCCTGTGGAAGAAGACTGTCCATTAATAACCTTCAGCAACAAAAACAAGAAAACATGATATAAATCGACTTGCTGGGTTATATTTCAAAATGAGAAAATATGGTCATGTTTCTTATCCTTATTCTAGTACATTCTGTCACAAAGTTGTCTGACATTGAAAATGGTGTACTTACAGGAGATAGCTCATAGAACTCATTTGATTACATTCTGAACAACCAACATTCTGATTCTGTCTATAAGATGGCAAATGGTGGCCAACAGCTTATATTGGGCCTGTTTATTAGACCCGTGTCTCCTCAGAGAACTTCAAGCACAGAATCCAGGATCCTCATTTTCAAACTGGGCCTGACTCTCAAATGCAGAACGTAGAATCCACTCTTTAGGGCAATATAACAACACCCAGCAGAGCACCAGGGTGGTTTTGGAGACAGACGTGTGATTGTTAGGCATTTGCTCTGCATCCAAATGTGTGACAAAGTTGCAATTTGACAAAGGGCCAATTAGTCTCTGCCATTAATTAGCGATAGCTGGTGGCATCAACACATCAGTCAGTGCATATGCCGTAACTGGCTGTCGATGGGCTAGCGGTTGCTGTGGAAATGTATTTCCTGACCCCTTAACTATCTTCACACCCACCATGATCTAACATTGGCTCTGCCAAACCCTGTTCATTGGAGTATGGCACGCAGGACGATTCCGTAGCCAAATGTAAACTTCAGAGTTGAAAGTGCCACACTTTTATGTTCTCGTAAACGAAAAAACGCATCAACAGTTAGAATAACAACATCACTAACAGCACAGTGCACCGCTGAAGCCTCCCGGCGTCCAAAAAGTCACTCAAATCTATAAATAACATAAATATTCATGCCTTTGCGCTTATTTGACTGGGCTTTTGAGAGCTTTTCCCTCATTAGCACGGGCTGAAATGTACCTGCGGATTGGCAAACTGCGGAACGGCTGGAGCAGAGACCGCGATCTACATATTTTGTGAGTTTGTAAGTGGGATTCTTCCTCCACACTTTCATCATGTGATTTTGCATATTTTATATGTGGTTCATTTTTAGTGGTCAGAGCACATTTGGGACATGACTGTTGTTGTAGAAGAGGGGCAGCACCACAGGATTCAAATCTGAATTCATGCTTGTTTGATTCACCTGGGTTGGGTCAGTTTTATCAGCCTCTTGAATTTGAGCGTTAATACTCTGGTTGCCAGTTTCATCGTCATGGTGCAAGATCTCTCCAATCTCATTGGGTAACAGGATCTCTCTGGGTTATAGGATCTCTCTTGGTAACAGGATCTCTCTGGGTTATAGGATCTCTCTGGGTAACAGAATCACTCTTGGTAACAGGATCTTTCTGGGTTATAGGATCTCTGGGTTACAGGATCTCTCTGGGTACCAAGATCCTAACAGGATGGCATCCACTGCACGGGTGAGTTTGCTAACTGGGTAACAGGATCTCTCTGAGTAATAGGATCTCTTTGGGTTACAGGATCTCTCTTGGTTACATAGAGAGATGACGCTGTCTGCATTATTGACAGCAGTCATGCATGTGGTTGTGGGGAGGGCGTTGAATGGCCTCCCACACGCAAGGGACACCCCCCCCCCCCCCCCCCCCCCCCCCGAGCACAGTGTGAAACATTTTTTGCGTGCACCATATCATTAACAGTTTCTGTACTTTATTTCCCGATTCAGAATCTCGCGAGTTGCCTTTGGACGATGGAATCCGCTGCACGGGTGTATTTTGTATTTAAGAAGTACGGCGAAGACAGTGGCGATGTGGGCCACCCCAGCGAGGGGGGGAGGTAGGAGAGGAGGAGGAGAGGAGGAGGAGGAGGACGATGACATGGGGTGGGGGTGTGGATGGGGGGGGGGTGGACGCAGTGGTGCATAATTACATTACCTCAACACTCGTTCACCGTATGGACTGATGCGCACCGGTGGCACGTCTGCACTGGATTTACAAAGGGAAACTGCGCTCGCCTGCGCAGACTGGCGAGGGGTCTCCAGGGGCCTCTTCCTCCCCTGCAGCGGTATTTAATACCATTAAAGTGCGTAATTGCTTATCAGAGTGCTCCCAACGCGCAGTTTGGTGCGTTAAAAAAAAAAAAAACACCTTTTCTCTCTCCGACCCGGAGGAAGGGAAAGGAGTGCCCGCCATATGGCCGCCGTGGTCGGACTCATTTTCGCAAACGCCGGCTCGTAACGGTGAAATGAAAGGAAAATACCTGGACGGAGTGTAGCACAGTGGGTAAGGAACTGGGCTTGTAACCGAAAGGTCGCAGGTTCGATTCCCGGGTAAGGACACTGCCGTTGTACCCTTGAGCAAGGTACTTAACCGAAATTGCTTCAGTATGTATCCAGCTGTATAAATGGATGCAGTGTAAATGCTATGTAAAAGTTGTGTAAGTCGCTCTGGATAAGAGCGTCTGCTAAATGCCTGTAATGTAATGTAATGTAATGTAATGTAATGAAATGAAACGCGGCCCCTTTTCGCGGTGAGAGCGGCTGTCATCTCATGCCAAACGAGGTGGGCCCAGGCCTCGACAAGGTTTTCGGTCTGTTCCTCCACGCCCGCGCGGGCACCTGGAGCCCGGTTTCTGCGGCACCGAAGCCTGTCAGAAACGGAGAGGCCTGTCAATCACGCAGCCTTCAGGGGTGCACGTGCATCACAGCCTCCATCGAAATGATGCATCTCCTCTATAAATCATTCATAAAGCCGAATTGTATTGCCTTGCGAAGAACGACACGAAGAAAGCATTACATAAAATGTTGGCCTTGTACGTGATGTAAAACAAGATGTCACTTGGCCTGAGGTCAGCCCTCTAACCAAAATTCCTACACACACACTTATGAATGATTTATAGAGATGTTGTTTTGTGGTAACGAAGGCATTAAGCATGCTCCAGAAAGCCTTCAGGAATGAATACTTCATGGGGAGGTTTTTCTGATCTGCAGGTTCGGAGGCCATCTCTGTCGTGATAGAGGTCAGCCATCTTGCGCGTTGGTTCCGGAACTGGGGGCTGGGGCCCGATGGTGGGTCACGAGCCGGATTCAGGTGGGTTTCCAGGCGCACCTGAAGAACGCATTAAACCGAAATGAAGCTACGCGCTAGTCAGACGCCGATGTTGTTATGTTCACTTGTGTATTTAAAAGTTTGAATGTTTTTAAAAATGTACTTTTGAAAAAGATTATATATGCATAGCATCATGGAAATTCAGCTATGCATGAACGTGGAGATCTGCGGAGCCTTTGCAGCAGTACTTATCCGCAGTGGCTTTATTTGCTTAAAAGCATCTTCATTTATAAGCACAGCTGAGCAAAAAGATGCACTTCTGTTTATATATTTTATAACTTAATTATATTTTTTAAAGCTACAAAATAAAGCACAAAAATACACACACAAAACCGCTTGCTCCCCATTTGATGTGCTGTTGTATTGTACATACAGTATAGTACAATATAGGCTAAAAGCACTATTAAACCTGCGGTGCTGCTTTCTCAAATGAAATCCTCCTTCAGCATGCACTGTTGGGCTAAGAACAAGGTCACAACCCAGATTTAACTGCATTGTGAAACCCGGCAACATCATTAAAATTTCACGCCCAAATAAAAATTGAAGAGCACATGTAATTATTTGATGACTTGAGTTTGTTCCCAATTAAATTTAAATGTTCTCGTTTAAATTTCTGTCCTGTCACCTATGCAAGTGTTTTCTTCCTTGATAAAATGTGAGGATAGCGAGTTTGTGTTCACTGTAAAGTGTTAATTAAGGGAAGACAGACCTCTGACAATTAGGCACGTGTTTTTTTTTCCCTCCATTTTCCCCCTGACCCTGTCAGAATGAGACAGAACAGATTGACAGTTGGGCTGGCGCTGTTCCGGATTTCAAATTTCATCCTGATGAAAGGGAGGAGGTAAGAATACTGATAAAGAACTGAGGTAATTTTTAAAAATTTGAATTTGTTCCCTAGTTACAGTGCGTGAGGACACAGGATGCAGTGATACTGTGGGGTTTTGGCAGAGGGTGAGGTTTGGGGGTGGGGGGGGGGGGTATGTAGATGGGGAACCTGGCTTACAGCTCTGTATTTGAGGGGCTCTGGGTTTGGGGAAGAGTGTTAAACTGTATTTGATGCGCAGGAAGGACATAATTAAACCAAAATGTTCATAGAAGTGATTTGAATAACATGGTTTATGTAAATTATTCCTTCCTCCGTGATTTGATTAATTTAACAGTAACATGTTAAAATGTTATGCTAAATAAATATAAGGGCACTTTATTTAAATGTGACGAATATATTCATGTTTTGTACAATTTCAGGCAAAATGTCATGCACATTTGTATTCTTATTAAGACATTAAAATATATTAATTATTAATGTTATTTAAAAATGACTTGAAATTCAAATAGTTGTCCTAAAGCAAATATCTGGCCTGCAGTTCATATTAGACTAGGCAGTAAACACAAATAAAGACTTTGAAAATAATAATCAAGTACAACACATACAAAAGCATTTTTGAAGATGACTTTCTGTTTTAATATCTTACTTAACACTATTTCATGAATGATTTATTTGGCTGAGATATAGAGATATCTTATCTTTTCTAAAATAAAATTTTTTTTTATGTCATTTCACTGATTATTTATGATATAATTTACTAGAACAGGTTAGAGTTACAGTATTGCACAATTTATGCACAGATGGTCAGAGTAGACAATTGAGATGTGTAGATTCAGAGAGTAGTATAGGTAATTTTTTTATTTGTGTGTGTGTGTGTGTGTGGGGGGGGGGGGGGGGGTAGAGGTAGTGTTTATTGTCTGGTAGTGGAATTTTCAGGCAGTTTGATTTGGGGTTTGAATTAAAACTTTAAGCTAATTCAGGAATGGCTGTCATCTTTCAGAGGAGAAGACGCTCTCCGTTTTTGTGAGCTCTGGCGCTCCGGTGTCCCCCGCCCCCCCCGCTGATCTGCTTGTAACGGATCGTTACCAAGGTGAGGATACGCACAGGTGCCCCTGCCTGACCCACAGACCCACCTGTCACTCAGGAGGTGAAGAGAGGCCCGTTTCCACTGGACACGCTGGGCCTGTAACACACACTCTGGGAGAGGGAGCGGGAGAGAGAAAGAGAGAGAGGAGAGGGAGAGGGAGAGAGAGAGAGAGAGATAGAAAGAGGGGGAGAGAGAGAAAGAGAGAGGGAGAGAGAGGGAGAGGGAGAGAAAGAAAGAGTAGGGGGAAGAGAGAGAGAGAGAGGCAGGGGGAGGGAGGGGGGAGGGAGAGAGAGAGATGGGGAGAGAGAGAAAGAGATAGAGAGAGGGGGAGAGAGAGAAAGAGAGAGGGAGAGAGAGATAGAGAGGGAGAGAGAGAGACCAGGCAGAAGGGGAGAGAGAAAGAAGGAGAGAGAGGGAGGGAGAAAGAGAGGGGAGAGATAGAGTGGGGAGAGAGAGAGAAAGAGAGAGAGGCAGCCACACTTTGTCGACCCTGCCGTAGTCTACTGAATGGCACGCCATTAATGGATCAGCAGCCTGCCTGCGTCTGAACTGCCTTAATTAGCGATTCTGCGCCTTATTTTTGTTTGGTTTCCCCTCTGGCTGCTAATTAATGCTTAATCGAAACTGCTGAGCTGAGCTTGAGAAGGGTTCATGAATATTGAAATTAGCCCCAACAATTTTTTTGGGGGGGGGGAATGGGGCCATTTGTGTTCACTACTGTCAAGGGTTTCATGCGCAATTTAATTCCATTTTTTATTTCTATAACAATACTGCTACTACTACTACTACTACCACCATTACTAATACTGCTGCGGGTACTGCTATTGCTACGGCTACTGCTATTGCTGCTGCTACTACTACTACTACTACTGCTACTACTACTACTGCTGCTGCTGCTGCTACTGCAACTACTATGACTACTACTACTAATAATGATAATATTAATAAAGAAATAATACACAAGATAATTATCTGAATTGAACTGTCAGGTGAATGATAGGTCTAACACTATTGCTTTCCAATGCATACTGAAACAGAGACACCTTGGCCCTAATTCAATTCATTTTATTTAGTTTAAAACGCTGTTTCCTATTTTCACTGTGATACTGTAGTTCAATACTATCCTGTAAGTATTCAGTTGCTGGAAATATAGGACCAGGGGTTGGATAGGGTAGGACATTTTTACATAAATGCATTACTGGTCATGATTAATTATTAAACATGTCAGTAATATTTACGCATGTCAATAATATAATGACCCACTCTATACTGCTGTTAGGACTGTATAATTTTACATATCAAATAATATTTACGTTTTGCTATCAGAAATTTAATGCATTTGTTTTTAATTGTGCATTTACTGAATTGGAGGGAGATCACCAGTTCAAGATCATGTTTCTAAATGTCACACTATCACATTGATTTTCCTCAGACCTTTACTTCACTAAAACTTATGCTACATTACTAGGTATTCTTCTGAAACTGTGTATGTTTTAACTCCTCAAATAAATTAGCTAAGGCCTCCCTTCTCTCCAGTTCACATTTTGGCTTTTTTCAGATGTGAAGTTCACTTCTTACTTCTTACTAAATTTTTGCATCTTGGTAGCTCTTAATGCGACATGATTATTAATGATTCCTTGCAGAAAATGCCTGTCATCTGCTTTTATGGAATGCGCGTCAGTGCGCAGAAAAATAATTTAAAAATATACTCCAACCAGTGCTGTTTACCATATTTTATTAAAAACATAAAATTTAAATGCATTTATTCAAATGGCAGACATTTCCTTTGTGTTGTTATTCAGATGTTCGCACAGGCGTTACTTATTCAACCCGACCTAATTTAAATAACATTTATGACAAAAAAAAAAAAATCACGCACACTTTTTGAAAATAACAAACAAACATGTGACTCCGAGTGGTGGTGTTGAGCGGAAGTTGGGCTGGGGGAGCTCTGAGCGGTGCTCAGGTTCGAGTCTGGTGACAGTCTTTGTGAGGTTAATTCAAATAAAATTTGAATTTCGGTTGACGGGGAGGTTGGGGGGCTGTCAGGGGGCGATGTGTTGTACCGAAACAGAACACGCCTATCACTGAAAGCGGAATTTGCATAATGACATCGCTTTCGTCTCTGCCAAGCGATCGCCTCTGAAATCTTCCCCCGGAGCCACGGAGGAGGAGTGGAGCGAGGGATGTGGAAGTACGGAGGAGTGGAGCGAGGGATGTGAGCGAAGTACAGGAGAGATGCATCATCCATCTGGGTAAACAAACCCAGTTTCACCTCTCAGGGAAAATAGTAGGTTGCCCCCGATGTCTGACCCTAATTGCCGCTGAGAGAGGTGTAGTGTGGGGCAACTCGAGTGCCTCCTGCAGCACCAGAGGCTAACCACCCCGAATGTCTGCTAACTTATCGACATGCTGACACTACACTGCGTGACGCATTTAGCCATTTACAGCCATTGGCTCATGATTTAGACATGCAAAAAAAGCTAGGCCACTTTCCCCTTCAAAAAGTGAGAGTTTGCAACAGGATGTTATCGTCTTACAAGCAGGTCTTCACTCAGTGATGGCTTAGAAGATATCTCAGCGACACACAGCCCTCCGCTGATTTTTCATTTCAATTTAAAATCAGCAGCCAATTTAGACCCAAGAAACCAGGCAAGGAGCTACCTGTATAATCGACTGCTTAAATCGACCAATTTACTGTGTACTGAGTACTCACCAAGTACTGAGTGAGTACTAAATCCCGGGGCTCCCCTGAGCTCAAGGTTGAGGATTCCTATCCTTAGAGACACGATGTGAACCTCGTGGTGGTTTCGACGGGTCGATTCCGAGTACTAATCGGAGTCCTGTATCCTCTGCGTCCAATTTTAAAAATGCTACACCATCCCCCTTTCCCCGCTAATATGAAAAATTTAAAAACATTTTCCTGAGTTACCACCTATTCCAGCAGGACCCCAGCGATCAGATACTCTCTGTATGAGAGTATATTTTAGGCCTGTTGAGATGGATCTGGACCTGGAAAATATCAATTTACACTGAAATAGCGAAACTACGGGTGAGCACAGCTTGTAGGATTCACTGGTAAGAAAAAGCCGTGAAACATGTTTTCCAGTCATTTTAGATTTTTCCTTTAGAATGGGTGTGAGTGTACAAAATAGTTGTCAATGTTCTTTTTTCAAGCTGTGTGGTTATAAAATTTGTGCCATATATTTTACACCATATTTATATTATTTTATTACCATGCATATGTACATAAAATAAAATGCAGCCATGCCTTTGTGTCTCTACAAGCATTCATATCCCAGAGCTTGGCTGCATTTCAGAAAACACAGGCAACAAAAAATAAATAGAAATAAAATCAAATTAAATCAAGACTTAAGCGGCATACAATTTGCTCACATTTGCAAAAAGGCTAATATTGACCTTATTATTTGGATTTGTCATTGGTTTTTCATTCTCAGGAGAAACGTCAGGAAGTATTTGATAACTGCCGAGCAAGTGTTTCAAGGTGTAAAAACCAATTATCAGTCAGCCCTGCCAAGAATTTTTCCATGATGTGCAAACTGGGTATAATTCTTAAGCAAGCTCCCATTGTATTTATTCTTTTTTTTTTCTTCTTAATTTAGAGAATTTGAGTGAGCTGTGCAGACATTGTTAGCAAAGTGCTAATAGCCTGTTACACATTTTAAGAGAATACCCTATAACTGCCTGTGCTGCCGCACAGAGTGAGACGAACGGGCAGACAGTCAGAAGTCCAGGGACTTACCCGAGGACGAACAGAGGAACACCCCCTTTAAAGCCTATCCGCCTTTCCTCTGTGAGGCCATGTTTCGCCAACGAAGACTTCAGCGAATCGCTCTTTTCCTGGTGGTCCCGCTTTTAAGTGAACGTTGATTTGGGTCGAAGCACCTGCTACAGTACATCCGTAGTGCAACTTGCCGGGGAGAAACTTCGCAAAAAGATCGTTTGCCGGATTTCGTTTGGTTTCATAGCCCAAGTTGATGCACGCAGTCCATCGTTCGACTTGCAAATTATACAATTATGCGGAGTGGGATTGACTTTTTAAAAATACGGTAAATACATTTAAAATGTGCAAACTGCCCTCTAATTAAAATATAATGATATTTTCTTCTCAAATCTGGAAGGGTCATAGCATGTGTTGCTATGTAGATGATGAATTAATATGTTCATGTATTCATTTATTAATTTATACATTTGTCTAGTTGCTTTGTTGAATATGGGCCTGTATTCATTTATTCATTTATACATTTGTGTAGTTATGTAGTTGAATATGGTCCTGTATACATTTAGTAATTCATACATTTGGGTCATTATTTATTAAGACATGGCCCCTATTTAGAGTTTTAAAGTGCTTCTGTGATGGTGGTAATGTATGGAATCTTATCTGTGGGAGAAGTCTTTTTTTATGAAACACATGAAAGAAATCCACCTAACAATTTATCCCAAGAAAATTATGAGGGGGAATTAATTTTGGCAGAACGCATTAGTCTTTGATCAGATCTACCTGGCAAAAAACTTGCTGAGCTCCTCTCCCTTGCATAGCCCATTCCTTAACCCTTTGAAGAGCGGGTCTTTGGAATGTTTTGTCCCCAGAAACAATTCAGTGTTCTAAGTCAGTGTTCTTGATCTCCGCTGCTTTCGGTAGTGATCGTAACACCAGCAGTAGAATGTTCAGCTAAGAACATTCTAATCTCAGCTTTGTGATCTTCCCCCTTAAAGAGTTACAGAATGGAGGAAGGTACAAAAACACCAAACTTCGGTTGGTGTGTCTGGAAAAACTTTTCTCTGAAAGTGGGACAAAAGGCCGCTTTAGCAAGCAGGTCACAGGAAACCAAGGTTTTTATTTTTTTATGGCGGTTTATATTAGTTTTTTAAAATTTATAAATAAACATTATTTAAAACATCTGTCAAGCCCTGTTAAATGTATCCTACGTGGTTCAGTAGGCTTGGGAACCAAGGGGCAAAAGAATATTTAATTATTGTGCTAACTGAATAATCAAAAAGTCAATTTTCAAACAGCCCCCTGAATGCAAAAGACAATTGAATTTGTAATATCTGCATGCACAATTGCCCCCCACCCCCAGCGCCCCCCCTACTCCTGCCCTGCTCTCCAGTTTACTGGAGAAAAGTAATACATTAAGATAGCGCCGCCTTCCACTGCTCTCCCTCCCCCTAATTCACTTGTCCTTGCTGCTAATTAGATTGTTTTATCAGCCTGGTATTAACACAAAGATGGATTGCGCGACTTGTGTTACGCTCGCATTTAAGTGGACCGCATTGATCCGATTACATTGGAGATGCCAATGAAAATTAATTATCCAATAATTGATCATTAGCCTGGTGTAAACAGCGGTGGGCTCTGGGGATGCCTGTCTGACATAGTCTCTCGCTCTTTGGAAGGCACGGATAAGGATGACTTCTTCTGGAACTGGGGAGAGGCATGGCTCCTCTTGAACAGAAAGGAAATGTGTGCCCAAAATCTGAAGCCTATTGGGTTTGAGTCCTATCGGGTGATGAGTTGTATTTTCTCTTAATCATGGGTGTTGCTATAGATATCCATAAATAGTGTTTGTGTGTGCGCGTGTGCATATGTATGTATGTGTGTGTGTGAGAATACATTCACTACAAATATGACAAAATAGCATTGTTTCTCAGAAAATGATTATGATTGACAATTATGATTGTAACTTTTTATTACTAGTGCAACTATTATTACTACACTACTACTAATTTAATCAACGTAGAAGGATCTCTGTGGTCTTTAAATGAATTAAATATTAACCGTCTTTCATGTTTCTTCTGGCAGAAATGATAATTTTCTGGAAGTCCCCTGAGTAAATCTCTGTTTCTTACTGTAAGATGCACGTAATGCCAGTCCATCCAGGGAGGGCAGTGGGACTGTGGGCAGGTAGGCACCATGCAGTGGTTACATTTACTGGGCTTAATCTGCAGAAAGGGCCCAAGCTCTCCTAATAAACCCGTCCTGGAGAAATCGTGGCTTTGCCTAATCCCTGAATACGCTCGGAAGCCTGAAACTATTAACGACCAATAAGCAGAAAGCTTTCAAAGAGTAGCTCTCTTGCAGCCAGCCAGAGTACATTGTATTAAGATAGAACAGACGATAATGAATTAAATGTTCACATAAAGAGACATTTTTCTCTGGCTTTACTATAGAGTAGATACGCAGTACACGGACAGTACAGTAGATGTGGTGCATTTCAGTGTGTCTTAAATACAAAGCAGAGGCTGGTTGCTGGGTTGTACAGGGTCTGTCTGCTGGGTGCAGTGTGGAGTATCAGGCTCTGGAGTGTGCAGTGTGGAGTATGAATATGAGGCTCTGGAGTGTGCAGTGTGGAGTATCAGGCCCTGAAGTGTACAGTGTGGAGTATGAATATCACACCCTGGAGTGTGCAGTGTGGAGTATCAGGCTCTGCAGTGTACAGTGTGGAGTATGAATATCAGGGTCTGCAGTGTACAGTGTGGAGTATCAGGCTCTGGAGTGTGCAGTGTGGAGTATGAGTATCAGGCTCTGCAGTGTACAGTGTGGAGTATGAGTATCAGGCTCTGCAGTGTACAGTGTGGAGTATGATTATCAGGCTCTGCAGTGTACAGTGTGGAGTATGAGTATCAGGCTCTGCAGTGTGGAGTATGAGTATCAGGCTCTGGAGTGTGCAGTGTGGAGTATCAGGCTCTGCAGTGTACAGTGTGGAGTATGAGTATCAGGCTCTGCAGTGTACAGTGTGGAGTATGATTATCAGGCTCTGCAGTGTACAGTGTGGAGTATGAGTATCAGGCTCTGGAGTGTGCAGTGTGGAGTATGAGTATCAGGCTCTGGAGTGTGCAGTGTGGAGTATCAGGCTCTGCAGTGTACAGTGTGGAGTATGAGTATCAGGCTCTGGAGTGTACAGTGTGGAGTATGAGTATCAGGCTCTGCAGTGTACAGTGTGGAGTATGAGTATCAGGCTCTGCAGTGTACAGTGTGGAGTATGAGTATCAGGCTCTGGAGTGTACAGTGTGGAGTATCAGGCTCTGCAGTGTGCAGTGTGGAGTATAAGTATCAGGCTCTGGAGTGTGCAGTGTGGAGTATGAGTATCAGGCTCTGGAGTGTGCAGTGTGGAGTATCAGGCTCTGCAGTGTGCAGTGTGGAGTATGAGTATCAGGCTCTGGAGTGTACAGTGTGGAATATGAGTATCAGGCTCTGCAGTGTACAGTGTGGAGTATGAGTATCAGGCTCTGCAGTGTACAGTGTGGAGTATGAGTATCAGGCTCTGCAGTGTACAGTGTGGAGTATGAGTATCAGGCTCTGCAGTGTACAGTGTGGAGTATGAGTATCAGGCTCTGGAGTGTGCAGTGTGGAGTATGAGTATCAGGCTCTGGAGTGTGCAGTGTGGAGTATCAGGCTCTGCAGTGTACAGTGTGGAGTATGAGTATCAGGCTCTGGAGTGTGCAGTGTGGAGTATGAGTATCAGGCTCTGCAGTGTACAGTGTGGAGTATGAGTATCAGGCTCTGGAGTGTGCAGTGTGGAGTATGAGTATCAGGCTCTGGAGTGCGCAGTGTGGAGTATCAGGCTCTGGAGTGCGCAGTGTGGAGTATGAGTATCAGGCTCTGGAGTGTGCAGTGTGGAGTATGAGTATCAGGCTCTGCAGTGTACAGTGTGGAGTATGAGTATCAGGCTCTGGAGTGTGCAGTGTGGAGTATCAGGCTCTGGAGTGCGCAGTGTGGAGTATGAGTATCAGGCTCTGGAGTGTGCAGTGTGGAGTATGAGTATCAGGCTCTGCAGTGTACAGTGTGGAGTATGAGTATCAGGCTCTGGAGTGTGCAGTGTGGAGTATCAGGCTCTGCAGTGTACAGTGTGGAGTATGAGTATCAGGCTCTGGAGTGTGCAGTGTGGAGTATCAGGCTCTGCAGTGTACAGTGTGGAGTATGAGTATCACGCTCTGGAGTGTGCAGTGTGGAGTATGAGTATCAGGCTCTGGAGTGTGCAGTGTGGAGTATGAGTATCAGGCTCTGGAGTGTGCAGTGTGGAGTATCAGGCTCTGGAGTGTGCAGTGTGGAGTATCAGGCTCTGGAGTGTACAGTGTGGAGTATGAGTATCAGGCTCTGGAGTGTGCAGTGTGGAGTATGAGTATCAGGCTCTGGAGTGTGCAGTGTGGAGTATCAGGCTCTGGAGTGTGCAGTGTGGAGTATGAGTATCAGGCTCTGGAGTGTACAGTGTGGAGTATGAGTATCAGGCTCTGGAGTGTGCAGTGTGGAGTATGAGTATCAGGCTCTGGAGTGTGCAGTGTGGAGTATGAGTATCAGGCTCTGCAGTGTACAGTGTGGAGTATGAGTATCAGGCTCTGCAGTGTACAGTGTGGAGTATGAGTATCAGGCTCTGGAGTGTACAGTGTGGAGTATCAGGCTCTGCAGTGTGCAGTGTGGAGTATAAGTATCAGGCTCTGGAGTGTGCAGTGTGGAGTATGAGTATCAGGCTCTGGAGTGTGCAGTGTGGAGTATCAGGCTCTGCAGTGTGCAGTGTGGAGTATGAGTATCAGGCTCTGGAGTGTACAGTGTGGAATATGAGTATCAGGCTCTGCAGTGTACAGTGTGGAGTATGAGTATCAGGCTCTGCAGTGTACAGTGTGGAGTATGAGTATCAGGCTCTGCAGTGTACAGTGTGGAGTATGAGTATCAGGCTCTGCAGTGTACAGTGTGGAGTATGAGTATCAGGCTCTGGAGTGTGCAGTGTGGAGTATGAGTATCAGGCTCTGGAGTGTGCAGTGTGGAGTATCAGGCTCTGCAGTGTACAGTGTGGAGTATGAGTATCAGGCTCTGGAGTGTGCAGTGTGGAGTATGAGTATCAGGCTCTGCAGTGTACAGTGTGGAGTATGAGTATCAGGCTCTGGAGTGTGCAGTGTGGAGTATGAGTATCAGGCTCTGGAGTGCGCAGTGTGGAGTATCAGGCTCTGGAGTGCGCAGTGTGGAGTATGAGTATCAGGCTCTGGAGTGTGCAGTGTGGAGTATGAGTATCAGGCTCTGCAGTGTACAGTGTGGAGTATGAGTATCAGGCTCTGGAGTGTGCAGTGTGGAGTATCAGGCTCTGGAGTGCGCAGTGTGGAGTATGAGTATCAGGCTCTGGAGTGTGCAGTGTGGAGTATGAGTATCAGGCTCTGCAGTGTACAGTGTGGAGTATGAGTATCAGGCTCTGGAGTGTGCAGTGTGGAGTATCAGGCTCTGCAGTGTACAGTGTGGAGTATGAGTATCAGGCTCTGGAGTGTGCAGTGTGGAGTATCAGGCTCTGCAGTGTACAGTGTGGAGTATGAGTATCACGCTCTGGAGTGTGCAGTGTGGAGTATGAGTATCAGGCTCTGGAGTGTGCAGTGTGGAGTATGAGTATCAGGCTCTGGAGTGTGCAGTGTGGAGTATCAGGCTCTGGAGTGTGCAGTGTGGAGTATCAGGCTCTGGAGTGTACAGTGTGGAGTATGAGTATCAGGCTCTGGAGTGTGCAGTGTGGAGTATGAGTATCAGGCTCTGGAGTGTGCAGTGTGGAGTATCAGGCTCTGGAGTGTGCAGTGTGGAGTATGAGTATCAGGCTCTGGAGTGTGCAGTGTGGAGTATGAGTATCAGGCTCTGCAGTGTGCAGTGTGGAGTATGAGTATCAGGCTCTGGAGTGTGCAGTGTGGAGTATGAGTATCAGGCTCTGGAGTGTGCAGTGTGGAGTATGAGTATCAGGCTCTGCAGTGTGCAGTGTGGAGTATGAGTATCAGGCTCTGGAGTGTGCAGTGTGGAGTATGAGTATCAGGCTCTGGAGTGTGCAGTGTGGAGTATGAGTATCAGGCTCTGGAGTGTGCAGTGTGGAGTATCAGGCTCTGGAGTGTGCAGTGTGGAGTATGAGTATCAGGCTCTGGAGTGTGCAGTGTGGAGTATGAGTATCAGGCTCTGCAGTGTGCAGTGTGGAGTATGAGTATCAGGCTCTGGAGTGTGCAGTGTGGAGTATGAGTATCAGGCTCTGGAGTGTGCAGTGTGGAGTATGAGTATCAGGCTCTGGAGTGTGCAGTGTGGAGTATGAGTATCAGGCTCTGGAGTGTGCAGTGTGGAGTATCAGGCTCTGGAGTGTGCAGTGTGGAGTATGAGTATCAGGCTCTGGAGTGTGCAGTGTGGAGTATGAGTATCAGGCTCTGCAGTGTGCAGTGTGGAGTATGAGTATCAGGCTCTGGAGTGTGCAGTGTGGAGTATGAGTATCAGGCTCTGGAGTGTGCAGTGTGGAGTATGAGTATCAGGCTCTGGAGTGTGCAGTGTGGAGTATGAGTATCAGGCTCTGCAGTGTGCAGTGTGGAGTATGAGTATCAGGCTCTGGAGTGTGCAGTGTGGAGTATGAGTATCAGGCTCTGGAGTGTGCAGTGTGGAGTATGAGTATCAGGCTCTGGAGTGTGCAGTGTGGAGTATGAGTATCAGGCTCTGGAGTGTGCAGTGTGGAGTATGAGTATCAGGCTCTGGAGTGTGCAGTGTGGAGTATGAGTATCAGGCTCTGCAGTGTGCAGTGTGGAGTATGAGTATCAGGCTCTGGAGTGTGCAGTGTGGAGTATGAGTATCAGGCTCTGGAGTGTGCAGTGTGGAGTATGAGTATCAGGCTCTGGAGTGTGCAGTGTGGAGTATGAGTATCAGGCTCTGCAGTGTACAGTGTGGAGTATGAGTATCAGGCTCTGCAGTGTGAATATCAGGTAGAGATGCTGTTGCTGGGCCGCGGAGTTTGGCTGACCTCCAAGCGTAGCGCTCGGCTAACCCTGACGACCCGCGTTGTTTCTCTTTGGCTGGCTGAGCACGGTCACATGACCTCAGGCGTTAAAAGCTGAAAGCACTGGCCTTGGGAATGCCTCTGAATGGTTCCTTAATTATGTGGCCGAAAGCCATTCAGTCCTGGAGCTAGTTTAGGAAAACAGAGGCGGTGTACTCTGAAGAACGAAATGTGTGAAATGATTGTGAGGTAAAGCATTGCAGAGCCAGGGTGCAAAATCATTCAAAGAGGTGATCAGCTCTCAACTTTTTATTTGGAGGTTCCTTAGAAAGGTTGGCTGACTACATTTTTTTTTTGGCACTAGGTAATTGATTTAATTAAATTAAATGTTTTCAGTTTTTAGTCATATTGCAAAACATGAGATTAGTGTTCTCAATGTGTAGCTGTGAAAAAACAAACTGTGTAAAACACTAAAAACCGCAGCACAATGCATAAAAAATGACTGTTTACATATATGTATGTATACAGTAATTTGTTATTGTGCCGCGGTTTTTAGTGTTGGAATAGATAAACACCAACCAGCCAAGCAGGTGTTTATCTGTTTTAAAATATTAAGAGTTCTTAAAAAATGCATTTATTCTACAGTGATTTGTCATTTTCTTTTGTGGGATCATCCATTCTTATCTGTTGGTGAATCACGGCTGTGTGCGTATCTGTGAACATCACCTTCAGTTTTTCGGTCGTTAATCTATTGCACAGTGTTGGAATGTGTTCCACACCTGCCCCCATTATTTTGCTGGGGTCTTAAAGGATTTATTCTTTTTTTATTGTTTTTGGTTTTTTTGAGGTTCTCTTTTCTGAGAACAGCCTGGTAATGTGACAGGTTAAACTGATAAAAATACATCACAATGTCCCGGTTTACATTAAAAGTTGTAGAAAGCCTGTGGTTACATTTGGGTGTATCTTCTTTGTGTTTTATATTCCAGTTTGGATTGCTATTAATGTATGTCCTGAGGGACTCGTGACTCTTTGGCTGTCCCCGCATCCTAGTTTTGTCCTATTAAAAAGCAGAATACGGTGAGCTTGTAGGCACCAAAAGGTCAACACAAAACAGCGTCCCGTCGCCTCTCGTGGCTACGAGAGAAGACGGGGAGTGTTGAGGGAATTCGTTCATTTCCCAAGGGGTGATTTGGGGAGGGGTTTTTTTTGCATCTGCTTAAAAGGTGCAAGCAGCTCTTCCATCCAACATTGAAGTTATACGTGAACCGGAAGCCCACAGGTGTACATACACAGGTAGCTGTGTTAAGGTGATATCCAGTATAGTGAGAGGCCAGGAGTGATTCACTGTTCCACTCTCTGGGGATGGTGCGCGATCTGTGTTATTTCTGCGATCTCTTCAACACTGCTGTGTGACCTTCCTCTGGCCAGATCACTCAAGCACGGCTTCTTCAAATGTTTATATTTTTCAGATTTTTGAATGTAATTCATTTTCTTTCTCAATTTGTGACAGTTTCATTCTCAGCCATGTGAACAGTGTAACGTGTTCAGCTGCCTTCAGCTGTCTTCACATGCTTCCCGACGTCTCTTAACACAAAGGAATGTCCCGGAGTGACGGTCTGGGAGCAACCTGAACCGGAGGGCCGCCATTTTAACTTCGTGCCACTAGATGGCGATGTGTGTTAACGGTCTCAGTGGGGGGCGTGTGTGTCAGCGACTCTGTAGCGGTGGCTGCTCTGTTTGTCGTTGTTCACCTACACCGTTAAGGAGGAGGAAGAACTGAGTCGCACTGGAGAGGCAGAAAAGGGAGGAGATGGCAGAGATGAAATGGCATGTAGGTGTGCTGCAGGTTATAAACTGTTTAGTGAAGAGGATTTCAGTGTGACCTCCAGTCAGTTTTACCACCAGTATTTCTGATCGTTTTAATGCTTGACAGTGTTGAACTCCAAATTAAGTATAATTTATTGACTTCATGCTCTCTGTCATCAGCTTCTGAAAATAAAGGAAGAATACATTTTAAAAAGATGAAATGAAGAGCACATCCTGTTGAGGGAGAGTGTGGATGAGCGTGGAGATGCTGAAGAGGTGTTTCTCAGGGAGGGCCCACTGAGGTGGACCGTCTGACCCCGGCTTCTCCTTCAAAGCCCTGGGCGTTCTCTGCCCTGCCAGCATTGGTCTCATGGAAACACTCTGCGGAAGCTTCCGGTCCGCAGTCTGAAAGGTCTCAGGGAAGGGGGGAGGGGGGGGGGCCGATGAACTGAACCCCCAGATGAAACGACTGTACCCCTCTACCCCTCTCCAGGGCAGAGTGCGGCTGGCTGTGGCTGCACTGTCTTTCAAATTCTGATCAAGAGCCGAATCATCAGAGCGGTTTGGAGAGAACACGTGTAAATAACCACCCTCTTCCCCGTCCCTTATTCTCCATTCTTCCCAATTCTTCTCCATTCTCCTTGCTCTCTCTCTCTCCTTCTGCTGTTTGTTCTCTTTCCTCCTCTTGTCATTTAAATCATGTCTGCTTATGTTTCTGGTTACGTGCGTGAAGAGCAATCTCAGAGACGCACAGCTGAGAGAAGCCGAATCATAACGAATAGCTGGGAAGGCAAGCGCTGTGTGTTAAACCTGAACCACCGCAGACTGACAAAATGCCTGTCCCCCCCCCCCCCCCTTCCCCCTGCCCTCTCCTCCCTCCCCCACCACTGACTTCTCAAAGCTGATTCTGAACAAAACACGATGCGCGATGCTCCTGGAATAAAGACGGGAGGTTCTGTTGCCGTTTTGTTGCGCTGTCATTTTGACACGAGCAAGAGAGTCGTTTCAACGGCACTTTGTAGTTTTTTGGGTAAAGAAAAGAACTTTCCTCTCTTTGATTCACATCTTTTTCTCTGATATCAGTTCCTTGTTTCTTGTCATTTTTTAGATAAACTCATGGGACCGATGAAGCTCGTGGGACAGGGAAATTTGCGGAAATATGAAAGAGAAACAATCAGCAAATGTAAACAATCATTTTCTCTTTGAAGAGACAACCTGGCAAACAAGATGAGAATGGTTACCAAGGCTACAGGAGGATGGAGGTGTCGCCATGACGTTGTGAACTTTCTTGACTTCTTGGACTTCCTGTCTCTGACTGAACAAATAGTTACTCATTCTCACTGTCCCAATATTGTGTCCCAATCACTGTGACAATATTGCACCACACAGTTAGATCCAAGGACAAAAAAAAACCTACGCAGGGCTGTATCTGTGATTACATCCTATGTGGCTTGTATGGTCAATACTAACAGTATAAACAGAGTGTATAGAGCTTCTAACAGCTGATCATGGGAATGGCATCGTCCATGATGATGATGATGATGATGACTATGGTAACAATGAAGATAATGGGTGTGAGAGGTGTGTCGTGCAGTTCTGCAGAGATTGCTCCGGGGATGCCAGTGATCCTTTTAGAGCAGATCAGCAGTTCTGAGCGTTCAGTCGGCGGCGGCAGCGTCTGAACGCGAGCTCTTTTAGCCGTTACTGCATTAGCATACTGCAACAGCGCCGTAAAACCGCCGCCGCCGCTGCCATTAGCGTTATTATCGCAGCCGGGGACACGCGCGCTCCATCAGCAAGCCGAGCTGCGGAGCTGCTGCGTGTCGCGTGTTTTAATGCCTTTAATGCGTTCGTATTTATTCCGGCGGGCGGGCGGGAATAAATACGTCTCTAACTCTCTCCCGCGACGCAGTTAATGTCAGCGCACCCATTTTTAAAAACCGAAGAGGTTACCGTGTTTCTACCATCTCGGGCTACGGGGGAAAATGAAAATGGCATCGCATGCTTTAACAATCATTCGGACATTTCGATGTACAGGTAATGGCAAAAAAAAACTCCGCTGTGTAAACATGAGCTACTGTACAGTTTGCACTGGAGCTGTTCTCCACTGGTATTTCAGCCAATAAACAATGGTTTCTAGTCCCATGGGTGGTTTCTGCCACTTCTATGTTGTTAGCGCAGCGATTCAGTGCTCTTATGACTCAACAAGTCAGCCATGCCCACCCATCCCCCTTTCATGTATTTAGACTTTATTCATTTGCCTGTCTGTTGGTGATATGAAGGACACCCAGCCAATGGACGTCAAGATCTCCAGCTTTTAAAAAAATTATTTTCCCCAATCTAAAACATAGATATTAGGTGTTAGGTCCTTTAGATTCATGCCATTCCATATTTATGAATTAAAATTTTTCTGCAATTACATTTTCCCCCCATTGTATAGATTCTCTTTGAACACGCTATTAAATCCAATTTTTTGAATGTCCTACAATTGCACAACCTTTAACCCCCTATCTGCTTTCCGGCACATAACCGTGTGAACCCTAATGGGTCCCATTCCTCAGTAATGCGTTATGCGACAGTTAGCTCACCAGCGGATGGTTCGCCAATTCTTTTTATTATTCTAAAGTCGCATCTCTGCGCAAACTGGTGTTACCATTCAGACGCGTCCCGCACCGCTCCCCCGGCCCCCGGCCCCCTTCCCCCTCCCCCTCTCCCTCCTCCTCCACTGCGGTAACCGCACACATAGTAAAATAACTGTAATAACCTGTGAGTTTCAACGCTCCGGTACCGGCTGGGTGGGTGTAAAAAAGGCGAGAAACCGTGGAAACGGAAGCGGCGGTGGCGGCGGCGGCGGCAGCTTTGCACTCTGGCGGCCGCGTGATGTCAGAGCTTGTCGAGCACGTCTCTCGCGCTTGTGACGAAATTTCAGGATTAAGGGCATGATGTTTACTTTCATTCATACGCCCACAAGAGGACATATTTTAAGTTTTCCTTGGCTACACACTGGAACATAAATATGGGATCGTATTCCTTAGTTCAGCCAAGGCTGCGTTATACCATCATTAACCCCCCCCTCAACCCCCCCACCCTGAGGATGGGTCCAATCCACTAATTACTGGTGCTGCCAGCTGACTCTTGTGTACCAGCTCAATCCTATTATCCACAGCCCCCTCATGCCCTCACCCCCTCCCCCCCCCCCAAAGCTTGTTGGAGTCTTTTGGCTTTCGTGGGTAAAGAGGGGGCTCTGGGGTTATTGAGAGTCCCCCCTCCTGCCCCTTCCCATCCTCACCCCCTCTGAAAGAAATGAAGCTCCTCCCCTTGGGCGGGTTCTGGCCCGGCTGGGTGCTCAAGCGTGTGGTGTGCGGTGGGATGGGGAGGGAGGGGGGGAAGAGGGGTGGAATTTGGAAGGAGTCACTGTTGCCATGTTTGTAAAGAGTCCCCCATGTAGGAGGAGCTGGCCTCTCCCTGAAGTCACCCCTGAGCCCCTAATTACCAGTCAGATGTCACACTCACCCCCCCCACAAAGCAGCAGCCTGGATACAGAATTTGAATATTCCAAAGGCCCTGGGGGGGGCAGTGTGGGGGGGGGGTGTGTGGCTGTGTGCTCCATGTCACTGTCCCTGTCAACCTCTTGTGACACGTTTTGGTGTCTGTTGGCATGGCGATGCCCGTCTGCTGGGGGTGGCTGAGTGGCATGTGCTCTGAGGAGGGGTATGGACTGTAGACTGGGCGGGGGGGAGGGTTGGGGGTTAGGGGTGCAACAGGGGTGCAGGCCCTTCGTCCCAAATCTCGTCTCTGGCACCAGACTGGTAAACACTTTGTCAAAACGGCAGGATGCCTCCCAGGCATGCTGTCTCTCTCTCTCTCCCACCCGATGTCCATGGTCGGTCCTCTCTGTCCATCTCTCTCTCTCTCTCTCTCTCTCTCACTCTCTCTCAGCTTTCCTGCCAACCCTGGCTCATCTGCACTGCTGCAGTTTTATTTGCAGATTAATAATAAATTATTTGAATTTTTTGCTATGTTCGAGCACTGATACCTGGTCTGACAGAGCACTGAGGTCACTGAATGAATCGGGAGAACTGAACCAGCAGTTCACACTCTCTAAATATCTTCTTCTTCCCCCTGTGACCAGGTAGGTTTCCCTCCATATTTTTTACAGTCACTGGTTATTTCCAGCTCTCTCTCTTTCTCTCTCCACCCCCCCTCCCTCCCTCCCTGTCTCTCTCTCTCCCTCCCTTTCATCATTTTTTCAGGTTTTCATAAAACAAACACCATTAATGAACCCCCGTGCTGACACACGCAGGAACTCAGCGGCTAAATTTATGCATGAGCAACTTATCAAATCTCGGCCTTCCCCGTGTCATTCACGGAATCTCAAAGAGAATACATAACTACCGGGGAAGGAGAGAGGGAAGAAGGAGGGGGGGAGGGGGGGGGAGGGATGCTCGGGGAGAGAACCGCAAACCCACAACATGCCTTTGAAGCGCTCGGATATTGATATAAATAATTTTAATAATTATTCTGATGGCGTCAAGCGCAGGCCATGCTTTGATACCCCGGATTCCAGCTTAACCTACCCATAATGCACCACACATTAGCGCAGATAAGGTAGGCATTAACGGCGAAGGCATACGCACAGGTATGGAGAGAGCAATTCTGTTTTTATTACTGTTTTGATGAGAAAATATTGTTGGCTGTTTTTCTTTGTTGTAATTACCGAAGCTGCTCTGTTGTGAAGGGGATTTGGGTGTGAGTGTGTGTGTGTGTGTGTGTGTGTGTGGGGGGGGGGGGGTGGGGGTGGGTTGTGTGTGTACGTGTGTATGTGGGGGGGGGTTTTGGGGTGGCTGTGGTGTGTGTGTGTGTGTGTGTGTGTATGTGTATGTGAGTGGGGGGTGTTTGTGTGTGTGTGTTAGGGGGTGTTTGGGGTGGGGGTGTGTGTGTTTGTGTGTGTGTGTGTGTTAGGGGGGGTTTGCGGTGGGGGTGGGATGTGTGTGTGTGGGGGGGGTTTGAGGTGGAGGTATGTGTATATGTGTGTGTGTGTGGGGGTGAGGTTTGGGGTGTGTGTGTGTGTGTGTGTGTGTGTTAGGGGGGGTTTGTGGTGGGGGTGGGATGTGTGTGTGTGGGGGGGTTTGAGGTGGAGGTATGTGTATATGTGTGTGTGTGTGTGGGGGGGCGGTTTGGGGTGTGTGTATGTGTATGTGTATGTGTATGTGTGGGGGGGGGGGGGGGGCGTGGCGGGGATGCAGTGAAGCCGATGTGCTGTAAATTGATTCCAGGGGAGGTCTGATGGATGAATGCGAAATGAACGTCTTCATCGGCGACCCCTCTGCCTGCGCGTCGCCTCTGCCCGTCCGGAGTTCCGCTGTGATTGACAGGCCCCCTAACGAGCTGTGTCTGCTTCCTTGGAGCGATTCACCTGCGCGGATCACACTGCACCGCCCCCCCGGCCAACCCCCCCCCCCCGCACCGCCCCGCCGCCGCCACGCCGCCCCGCCCTGTGTGAGAGTGAGTGGGTGATCGAGAGAGGGGGAGTGTGTGTGAGTGAGTGAGTGATTTAGAGAGAGAGAGAGAGAGAGAGAGAGTGAGTGGGAGAGAGAGAGAGTGTGTGTGTGAGTGAGTGAATGATTTAGAGAGAGAGAGAGAGAGAGAGAGTGTGAGTGAGTGAGTGAGTGATTGAGAGAGATAGAGAGAGAGAGGGAGAGAGAGAGAGAGCTGTGAGTGATTGAGTGAGTGAGTGATTGAGAGAGATAGAGAGAGGGAGAGAGAGAGAGAGAGAGAGAGGGAGAGGGAGAGAGAGAGAGAGAGGGAGAGGGAGAGAGAGAGAGAGAGGGAGAGAGCTGTGATATTGTTCATTCTGCAGCCTTCTCAGTATCAGGAGGAGAAATCAGTGGATATTTATTCTATCGCCGAAAGGTGCTGAGATGTTGGCAAAGATCTCGGCAGTTAATCAGGGAGCAGAAATGACTTTAACCTTGATTAAAACCTCAATGCTAATATCTGCGCCTATTATCAACACAAAGAGATGGTCTTTGATTAACTTCCATCTTTAGCAGGGCCTTGTTTAGGACTTCCCTCCCCTGGTGATTCCCATCCTGAGCACCCGGAACAAACCGAAATATCAGCTCAGCTCCTTCCTGACGATGCAAGTGATTTGAAGTCCGCGTGGTAAAGGTTCGCCTTGCTTCGCTGATGCTCGCTCTGATGCTAAATGTGAAATCTGAGAACCTAGTTTTTCAAATTCAGAAGAACCTCGGGTCTTTTGTTCCGATGACAGTCAGCATTGGCGAAGACCTTTAAATTTGTGTTACCTGCCAGCTTTCTGGAAACAAACTGACACACCTGCCCCCAAAACCACTCCTGGATTCCTGTGTGTACTTGAGCTCCTGTGTTCCATATCTATTAAACATTGGTTAACACTTTTGACACCACTCTGTGCGAGCTTAGCTGCGGTCTGGTGTGAAAAAAAGCAGGCTGGTGACACCGTGTCTTCTTGTCTACACTCTCCCAAATCGGCAGTAGGGTTCATGAAATTCATTTTAAAAAATAATAATAAAAAAAATAAAACTACTGCGCAGTGAGGTTCATCCATTAAAACAGATATTAACTGCCAGTGAGGAGTCAAAATTATTTTCAAACACATTTTACAGTTAAATCCTGTAATCACATCCAAATAAAGTTGTGTAATGGCTCTAACTTCACCCCCTGAACATTGATGTATTGACACCGCTTGTGTATTAATTTACTCCACCCCCCCCACACATTAATGCATTAACTCCACCCACCCCGCCCACCCCCCCCCCCAAAACATTAATGCATTAGCTCTTCCCCCCTGCGTGTTAATGCCCTAACTCCACCCTGCATCTGGAGAATCAAGTATTTGGTCAGCAGGATTAATATTTATTAATGTTTCATTTTCTTCCGTGGATTGATTGATCCGGACAGGTTTTCGGGTTCCTCTGATTTTGGTAATGCCTCAGGGGGACACAGAGGAAGAATGTTCTTAGGGTGGGGGTGGGGGGGGGGTAACCCCTAGCTGTTTATTTTTGGGGTGCAGATAATCGCTAGCAGGTGATTTGCTCCGGCGCATGTAATGGGTTTCTGTGTGAGCTCAGATGGCTCTTTAGCGAAGCCTTACACACTGCAGCTATTATGGGGCTTCCCCGCTGGCTGCCATTGGCTGGAAAAAAAACAAAAAAGAAAAAACTTACCTGCACATTTTTCGTTTCAAGGCCAGGAATCTTTCAGCATGCAGCCAGACCCCTGGGTCTACGCTGAAACGCTAATCTCGAACCAAATAAACTGCTTACGGTTGACAGCTTGTTGCAGCCAGCTGTCAACACCCAGGGATTGATACGGGTTTTTATCTTA